>SJXO01006693.1:27395-92011 GCA_006408615.1 Connochaetes taurinus | reverse complement strand
CAAAAAAAAAAAAAAAAAACCAGATCTGATGCTGTGTTTAAGAGTTTGGAATTCATAGAACATAAATGCAAGTATAATTTTTAATTTAAATATCTGTTTCAGTTTGTGTTTTGCTAAGAATTCCATAGAAGCTTTATGTCGCTTGCTTGTAATAAATCTGCTGTGAACATGTTTTGCTTCACATTTGTTTCACGTCCCTTACTAGTAGATATCCAACCCTTCACCTTCCCACTTTGGAGACAAAGTCCTCTAATGGTCCACGTGACTTTTACATGTGCTCATTTCGTGTTCTGTCATGTTTGATCACTGTTGAACTTTTGTGTTATAGTTAAGAGTCTACATTAAGAATCATTATTTTGCGGTTGAAATATTTTATCATTATATAAGCTCGGTGTGATATGAGGTGTGCTTAGTCACTTCGTCATGCCCTGCTGTTTGGTGACCCCATGGACTGTAGCCCGCCAGGCTCCTCTATCCGTGGAATCTTCCAGGCAAGAATACTGGAGTGGGCAGCCATTTCCTCCTCCAGGGGATCTTCTCGACCCAGAGACAGAACCCGCTGCTGCATCTCCTGCACTGGCAGCTGGGCTCTTCACCACTGCACCACCTGGGAAGTCCTTATGGACGCTTATGTCCACTCAATTACTAAGAAGAACATAAAAATAGGGGGAAAATCCCTCCATTAATTTAAAACACACACACAAGTGCACATGTAGACACAGATGTTTCCGGAAGTCTGGCAGCTGTAGATAAAGCCACTGGGAGTTTTAATTTAGTTCGTAAAATTCATCCAGATGTCTCGTATTTCATAGATACTGTTAAAAGATAGGTGTTCAGCTTTCTATTTATTTTATAGATTTGCTATTTCTCCTAAAGAAAGACAGTCACATGGAGTGTCGAAAGATACACACACTCACACACAAGAAGTCAGGCACCCTGTTTCTTTGAAACATAACATACATCATGTCTATCTTGTCAATCTAGTCTTAATCCACCTCCTATCAGGCACTCATACCCCAGCCCCTGATCACAGACAGATGGCAGGTCCTTTGGAGATTCAGGTGCACACAGCTCCACTCACTCATTATGTCTGGGAAGACAACATGTTCCTGTCCAGATGAGGAATTTTTTGTGAAATTCTCTGATTCCAGAAGTGGGTTTCCGTAATGCATCTCGGTCAACGCTTTTATCAGCAAAATGCCCTTTATCGTGATTTCCTCAGGTGCAAAAAGGACAGACTAGAATCTTATCTGTGATTTCCATGGCACCTTCAGTGTAGACTCTGCCATCACTGATTCACACACAAGGGTCCCAGAACCACAATATTCAAATAAGCATCAGGAGGGTGTGTGTGTTTCCTTTCTGAATTCCCCTTCTCTGTTTTAATCTCACTGGAAATCTGCTCCTAGTACACTCTGCTGGTGCTTATCATGCATCTTGATCAGGGAACACTCAATAAAGTCTCTTTCTTTGACCAACTGGAGCGTGTCGTGAGCCAGGGCTAAGAAAAGAAAAAACACTTAAGGCGTCAGTGTTCTCATGATGGTGCTTCAACACCTCGCCAAGATGCTTGCAAAGGGGTCCTTTACTGTAGCAGTGATGGTCCCAGGGAGTGTTTGTTTGGGAGAATGAGCCAGAAAAGAAAGACCTCAGGAGCTAGCACAATACCCACTCTGTCAAGAGGGGCCTGTGTATACCACTCCACTACATCTAAGTGCTGACAGAAATGTGCCCACTTACAAATGACTGCATATTATTGCCTCTGAAAGGTCAACAGAGCTATGGCTTCGTAAGCCGGAGAAGCTTGTATCTCTCTTCTTAAAGAAAATGCACAGTGCTAGTAATGAATGCCTGGTGCACTGGGGTATTTCAGGAACATGTATTAAAGACGGAATCTTGCCTATTGGCAAATACGGGTATAACACATTTATATAATAAAATACCATCTACTATATTCCATACTGTACTGTATGTACAAAGGTATAACAGAGTTTCTCAAATACATGAGTTTCCGATGTCAAGCCCAGCCTGTATTCTGTTATAACTTTCAACATTTGGGACCTTTGTCTGAAGCCTTTGTCAAGAAAGGCAAACTCTTCCCATCATCCTTAGGAAAACAGAAACAAAGCTAAGTCGCACCCGTCCTCGCTGAAAACTGTCTCTTTTCTAAACGACACCGGACTGGCTTTTCCTTGCAGAACTCAGCTACCACTTATATTTCCAGGTCACCATTCTCAGGATTTGAGTGAGTGAGTGAAGTCGCTCAGTCGTGGCCGACTCTTTGTGACCCCATGGACTGTAGCCTACCAGGCTCCTCCGTCCATGGGATTCTCCAGGCAAGAGGACTGGAGTGGGTTGCCACTGCCTTCTCCTGATTTAGATTCAAGGCATAAACAGTGTGTGCCTAACTCTGTCTGCCACTAGGCCAGGCGTACCCAGCAGGCTTGAGAGGGTTATGCTCAGAGGAGATACTCGAGACTGTGTGGCCTAATAAGACTGGCTGACATTCCCATGGCGGCTTCGTTTCCTATTGTCTTTATTCACAGGCATTGGCTGGCATTCTACACCAAACGTCTTTAGCATTAGAAAAGTATTCAACACTCTGAGTGTAAGTAATTTGAATTCCAATACATACATGGAATCAATTATTGGTGCTGCTGCTGCTAAGTCGCTTCAGTCGTGTCCGACTCTGTGCGACCCCATAGACGGCAGCCCGCCAGGCTCCCCCGTCCCTGGGATTCTCCAGGCAGGAACACTGGAGTGGGTTGCCATTTCCTTTTTCAATGCATGAAGGTGAAAAGTGAAAGTGAAGTCACTCAGTCATGTCTGACTCTTAGCGACCCCATGGACTGCAGCCCACCAGGCTCCTCCATCCATGGGATTTTCCAGGCAAGAGTACTGGCGTGGGGCGCCATTGGCTTCTCCGAATCAATTACTAGTTCAGAGTAAATAAACATTTCTTTGCATTCACAGACATTTTCAATAATAGATTCAAAAGTATTTCCCTCTTGGGACCTTTGAGTCAGGTGAGTACAACATCCTGGATGATAATTTTGGATTTCCCAAAAGAAAAGGGGGGGGGTAATTGATACAAAGGAGATTGAATTATAAGAGTGAAAAGGGCAAATTTAACTTGTAACAAAGTAGCTTTACCTAATGAAAATATTTGCAATTTTCTGAGACTTGAGAGAATTATGTGATAGAACCAGGCAGAAAGGTTCTCAGATGGTACCAAGAAGATGTGCTACCTGATGCATGCTGGGCTCAAGCACTTCAGTCCGTGCGATTCTACGACCCCATAGGCTGTAGCCCACCAGGCTCCTTGGTCCATGGGATTCTCCAGGCAAGAGTACTGGAGTGGGTATGTATTTGAGCCATGCCCTCCTCCAGGGGATCTTCCCGACCCCGGGATTGGACTCATGTCTCCTGCATCTCCTGCACTGGCAGGTGGGTTCTTTAATCACCGAGCCACTCGGAAAGCCAAGATGGCAACATAAATCTAAAATCTCAACCAACCAATTAACTCCTGACTGATAGTCACTGAAGGGCCAGTAGAAACGTCAAATCATCTTTACTTGTGTAACTGAAGAATCTCAAAAGAAAAAAAAAAAAAGGAAGCAAACTTTAGGGGTGAGACCTTACCATTATGAAAATCTGCAACTCTGAAATTCTCTGAGCAAATATCTTACAATTCCTTGGATGAATGAGAATTATTATTCTTTCATGGAATCAGGAACTCACTAATAAGACCGTCCAAAGATTTGCTTTAATTCAAGAACAAAAGAGAAAAACTGATTGTTTCAAGTTTTCAAGCTATCTGTTATATAAAAGTGCTCTGCAAAGAGAAAAGGATAAGTAAAAGGATTATGCAAGTATGTCTTCTAAATGAGCATGTCATCTGGCAACAGAAATAAGCAAGACATAGAAATTATATTTGAGCAAAAATAGGATAGGGGAGCCAGGGAGGTATGGATTCTTATGGGACTTCATAGGCAGGACGAAGAAGAGAAAAGTGACCCACTTTTCAGGGACAAATTTAGAAGCACAGTATAAGAAACAAAGGCGCAGGGGGATTGGCCCCTAGGGAAGAAAACTGCAGGGGAAGCAGAAAAGACATCTGCAAAGGCAGGTCGCAGTCGAACCACGGGGGAGGGTGAAGGTGGTCAGGGCCCCAGACGGAGGCAGCTGGATTTGCATGGAGACTATATGCAGAGCACATCATGAGGAACGCCGGGCTGGAAGAAACACAAGCTGGAATCAAGATTGCCGGGAGAAATGTCAATAACCTCAGATATGCAGATGACACCACCCTTATGGCAGAAGGTGAAGAGGAGCTAAAAAGCCTCTTGATGAAAGTGAAAGAGGAGAGTGAAAAAGCTGGCTTAAAGCTCAACATTCAGAAAACGAAGATCATGGCATCCAGTCCCATCACTTCATGGGAAACAGATGGGGAAACAGTGGAAAGAGTGTCAGACTTTATTATTTTNGACAGGGTGGCCTGGTGTGCTGCGATTCATGGGGTCGCACAGAATCAGACACAACTGAGCAACTGAAATGAACTGAACTGAAGGCAACTGCAGGGGCCTCCCTGGTGGCTCAGATGGTAAAGAAGCTGCCTGCCAAAGCAGGAGACCCAGGTTCGATCCCTGGGTTGGGAAGATTCCATGGAGAGGGGAATGGCCACCCACTCCAGTATTCTTGCCTGGAAAGAATCCCATGGACAGAGGAGCCTGGTGGACTATAGTCTGTGGAGAGAGCCGGGCACGACTGAGTGATTAGTACTTTGACTTGAAGGCAAGGGTAAGGGTAAAACCAGAGGTCCATGAGGCCAGGACATGGGGAGAAATCATGCTTGAAAGGGTGAAAGATGCTTCCTCGGAACGTGAGGGGAGTGTGTTCCGGCCACTGAGGAGACGCACAGACTGAGGCAGGAGGCCGAGGCTACGGCAGCCGGAAGGTTTCAGACCCACAGGCTGCAGGGCTTGGAAAGACAGCAGGAGAGAAGCTGGAGGCGATGGGCAGTTAGGCTGCTGCTTTTGTTTTGAACCTGCAAAACAGAGGTGCTGCCCACCCAGCCAAGTGAGTGACCTGTAAGCCACAGAGTTCAGGTCAGGTCTTAGGAGGACAAAGCTGAGATGCGGCTGCTGAGACTCGAGCACGGGGCAGTGGGAGCCACAGTGGGAAGTGATGCTTTATTGCTCACCATTAGCTGCCTCCCTTCCCAGAGGAGAATATCCCTCCCCGCCCTTTACAACCAGGCTTGATCATGTGACTCACCAGTGAAAGTGAGAGAAGAGTTATGTGTCACTCCCATAAAAAAATTGTAAAAGTCTACTGATTCACACCCTTCTCTTCCCTTCTTCCAAGGGACCACTTCATCAACCTGGCCCACTTCCGTAGTGACCACTTCATCAACCTGGCCCCAGAGTTAAATTAACATGGGAAAGACAGCAGGGCTGCTACATGGGGTGTGAGAGATCATTAGTGGCTGTGAAAGCGTGGTTTGTTACTGCAGTATCACCTAGCCTAACTAACGGATAGATCATGGGAATGAGTAAGTGCCCAGAAAGGGCAAGTAAAGAAAGACCAGAGGGTGACTTCCAACCAACGAGACTCAATCCAGCAATTGTGAACTGTCATTTCACAGAAAGAGCCAACGGAGTTACATTTCCCAAGTTACTTTAAGCATAATTTCTTAATATCATGATTACTTTTTCTGTATTAAGAATTTGCATGAACATAAGGGAAAGGATAAATTAGGAGTTTGGGATTAACAGATATACACTACTGTATATAAAACAGGTAAATGGCAAGGTCCTACTCATAGCACAGGGAACTATAGTCAATATCCTATAATTATCTATAAAGGAAGAAATCTGAAAGAATATATGCATGTGTACATGCTAAGTCACTTCAGTCGTGTCTGACTCTGTGCGACCCCATAGATGGCAGCCCACCAGGCTCCTCCGTCCACAGGATTCTCCGGGCAAGAACACTGGAGTGGGTTGTCATTTCCTTCTCCAATGCATGAAAGTTAAAAGTAAATGTGAAGTCGCTCAGTCGTGTCCGACTCTTAGCAACCCCATGGACTGCAGCCCACCAGGCTCCTCTGTCCATGGGATTCTCCAGGCAAGAGTACTGGAGTAGGTTGCCATTGCCTTCTCCGATATATGTACATATATACATATAAATATACACACCTGTACACTTGACACTAACACATTGTAAAATCAATTCTACTCCAATTTTAAAATAAATAAATAATTAAAAATCCTAAAACAGTTACTAGATCAGTTATTCTGGTCACCTTTGGAAATGTTTGCTCCTTGAAATGTTCTGTAATGAACAGTAATCACCCTCCCATGCCAACAATTTTGAGTGTTCCAAATATTTTTTAAAATCTTATTTTTGCCTGTAAATTTTTCTGTGTTAAATCCACCAATCTAGCACTCTTCATTAGATTGAAAGAACTAAAATCAAGCATTGCTGGCAAGGAGCATGCTCTTGCTTAGCAGCAGGGGAAGAAGGCTTTCTGGGAGCAGCTGGAGGCTGATCACTGAATGGCATCTACTGCTCACTACTGCAGCCTGCAGAATGAAGGGACAGAAGATCAGGAAGTCCAGGGACTAACAGTGGATCATGTCAGATATATGCTAGCCTAAGACAGCAATTAAAAGCCATAGTACATGATATAGGAATTTCAAAGGAATTATTTGTCAAAAAAAATTTTTAATAAGTAGATTTGGAAAGAGATTTTTTTCATGAGTATTCTATTTCTTGTATTTTAGAGAATCCAAAGCAATTTTTAAATTCAAGTCCACACCACTTCTTGCTTTTTTTTAAAACTATTGTTTCCCAAACTTCTCTTATCTATCAAATCACTGTATACTCAAGCATTTTTAAAAGGCGATTGGTTTATATATATATAACCAATCGCCTTTTAAATATATATATATATATATAAATTTGGCAAAGTTGTGTGATTTATGCATGCATAAAATGTCTAGAAAGGTTAAATCACTTTCACTAATTTTGCCAAATTTATATATATATATAAACCAATTGCCTTTAAAAATGCAGTGATGAGCTGTAGACACCATTCAGTGATCAGCCTCCAGCTCCTCACAACTTTGTATGTTAAGCAAGTTACAATTTGTTATTATTAAAACATACAGGGTCCCTGATTTCAGACTCTTCTCTCTCCTTCTGCTTCCAAGAAGGAGATTAAATAAATAATTAAATACTTATTTAATTATTCTAAGAAACTAGCTCAGAGACCCATTGTGTTTTTAGAGTTGTAGCCCTTTCTGATCAGTATGAGGACATGGACAGTAATAAAAAGGGCAGCTAAGAGCTTTGAGAAAACCCATTTGCCAGCATAGGCGCCTTGGATTCATATTGCAATAAAATGGGATGAGAGTCTAATATTCCAAGAGCTTTCTGGGCCACTTTTCATAGGTAGTTCTGCAGAAATCCCCGGGCTCTGGCCTAAGGCATCTGGTGAGCGTGCTGCGATTGTCAGTGTTTCAACCTGTACAGTCTGTCTCTTTGCAAGTAGAGGCCCCCATGGGTCAGAAAGGCAGAGATCTTCCTGACGTCCATCTCCTGCTTCTTTTGGCTTTAAGATATTTGCGCTAACTTTGCAGACTTTATTCTCCCTCTGGCTTCTAACATGTCCTCCAGCTCCAGCTAGAAAGGGCCCTTCACCCCTTCAGCACACTACAACCACTAGGTGAGCCTGGCGTCTCCACTGGGAATCTGCCCGTGTTATGTGGGCTCTTTCCCACCACCCAACCCCAGCTAGTTTCCACTCATCCTCTTAGAAGACAGAGCCCCGACGGCGGTGATCCCTTCCATTCTAGTCCCTAAGGTGAGGCACGGAGGTATGCATTCACAACTCATTCAAATAATAGAAATGGAATCACAAGGGAGCCTTTCTTAGGCCAAACGAGCAGCTCTACTCAGCATGTGCATATATATATGTACATATATATATATATATATATATATATATACACGTGTGTATACATATATGTATGTATATATAGTAAATGGTGCTCATTCTCAGTATAGAGGGATTTTTTTGCATTTTAAAGAGACGTCAAAGTAACTCAAATAGCCATTACTGATAAAAATGTCTAGGAATAGAAGAGTTTGAGAGCAAGCAAAAATTTACATCAAACTCTGGACCTCAAACTCATCTTTTTATATCAAATCTTTTACATCAAATTTACATCTTTATTATTCCTACCTACCATCATTTTGCAAATGAAATACAGATCTTTGTGGCGAGCATGGCTTTAGGGAATCCCAGTTTGTGCCCCAATATCTGGGAGAAAAATGACACTCACTTGCTTCATGACTTCTCCTACAGTCCCCAAAATAAGGCAGTGAATTTTCAATTAACAGAGAAAAGGGTAATGTTTTCCATACAAGGTCTTATATCTGAACTAATGCGATGGTATGATTCAGCTCTTACTCAGACCTTCAAAGAAATGAACATGATCATTTTTTTTTCCTTTTATATGTTGGGACACAAAATTGGATGAATCAGAGAATTAAAAGGGTGAGAGAAGATGCAGCCAACAGTTTACTCAGCACCCACACCCCGTCAGACTGGTGCCAGGGTACACAGGTGACAAGAGGTCCCAGCTTCAGAGGAGACACAGGGTCCTCACAGAGGAGGCAGGCTGCGTCCACAGTGACGCTCGTGTGAAGTATAGGAAATGCATTCTGGGGACTCGGGGGAATACCATCACCCCTTACAGACTCACACAGGAGCAAGCCTCTCTCCAGACCCTCTGAGGATGATGTGCACATCTCACGGGTGTACCTCGTGTAATAAAGTTGCTTTAATCTGTTGTGCTCATTCACTGTTGGTTTTATATTTTCACCAGCCAAGGCCAGCAGATCTCTTCCGGGTAAGACATTGCCACTGATGACAACATCAACGCCTCCTGCTGCCTGTGGGCCTGGGAAGCCATTGACACACAGCAGCCTTTGTGTGCTTAGAAAGTGATTTATTCAAGGCGCATCCATGGATCACACTGCTTTCCTTTTATGTAACTTCTGAGGACCAGTGGTCTTATATTTTAAAATGCCAGCTTACGGAACCGCCCCCCTCCAACCCCTGCCCCGGCTTCCCTTGTGATGAATAAACTGTTCGAGGAGCTATGTCAAGGGACCCTTCAGAGGCCATTATTTCACTGTGAGGACTGTTAAAAAGAATAATTGGCATCAATAACACTTACCTGTATATGCAGAGGGAAGGTTACCCAGCCATAACAAGCCCAGATTCACACAGCCACTACTTAAGAGAATGCAATATTTGGGATTTATAAGGATAAGCCCTGTCGGTAGTAATGCCCTTATGGGGGCCTTTGCGGTTCATTCAGCACAGTCTGCTGTGTACTCACAGGGAAATCAAATCTGCCATGCAGTTCTGGGCGAAGACGCTGCATACAAGGTGCAGGTGAGACACTCTGAAAGGGCCCCTTCTCAAAAAGGGCTGTGGCTTCAGACACCCTTTTGACTCTTGGGTTCCTCAAAAGCAGCCACTGGACTGTTTCCAATACAAAACCTGCAATATTACTAGTGATCATCCGTCTCTCAAGGGTATTGGAAAAACGCGGGGGGTGGGTGGGGGCAGCATTACCATTACACAGAGAGATGGGTCGGATGTGAACCAAGGCGGCAGGAACATCAGTGGCGGAGCAGGGAAGGAGCCCCCGCACGACAAGGATGAGGAGGACAACAAGACAACAAAGAGCGTGGCGTAACCTGTTTTGTCAGAGCTGGAGCTGACGGCAGTGGTGGTGGCGGAGGTGAAGGCAGCCTCTGCGCTGTCCTTGGCAGCGGCAGGCTTCCGCTTAGCTTTCATGCTTTCCAGTGCTTTGAGCTTCTTGGCATGTTTCGTGCCTTTGTAGTGGGCCGCAGCCTGGCTCTACAAAGGAGAACAAAATGAACCGTGCAATCAGGCTCATTTCTAAACTGGCATTCTCTGTATTACTGCAAATACAGACTCCCTTTCAATAATAGGTACCATTCAAGCCAATCCTGGCCATGGCCAAGCAGTGGGGTTCTGTTGAGAATGATGCTACGAAGCAATGCGAAGCAAGTTCTAAAACCGCTAGATGGAAGGGAGAAATATTCTATTGCCTCTCTTCAGAGAAATGGAGCTGCACACTAACATATCAACAACACTTTCTTTGTGGAGTGGGGGAAAGAAATGAGAATTTACAACTGTATTGCATTTCTTCTGTCACCAAAGACGCTGGGCTCCCAAGATTAACAAGGGCCCTGGAAAAGAGCAGCTCTCACCTTGGCTCAGGAAATGTGCTTTGTCCTTCTACAGTGGCTATTACTGACACGGGACCCAACAGGTGTCTGCCAGGAAAAACTCACCAATAACAACGTAAGTAGGCACCCCAGAGGCCGAGACTGATGTGTAAGAGTTCAAAAGCGAATGCCCTGTGAAGTCCAGATGGAGCCCCGCAAGCCGGGCCATTTTCCCTTCTTTCCTTTCCCTTGCTTCTCACAGAGGGTAGTCTGAGAAGTCCGAGGCAGGGCATCCTGGCAACACGTGGGTCTTTTGTGCCCTGGTCCATTGCCAGGAAGATCCACTGTGTTTCGACTACTTCCTGGGGCCAATGCAATTCTTTTGTTTGTGCTTTCTGAGATTCTTATAAATAGAAATCTGCATTTCCCCACATTTATATTTTCCTAACATTATTTTTTGGTACCAGAGAGACATTAGTTGAGTTAGAACATCATCTTAAAAATGTGTTTATTAATATTAACTTATTGGTGGAGGGGGGCCTGCCATGGCTTCAGGTGAGGTGGAAGCAGGCAGGGAGATTTTGGATTGGAAGGTATTCCAGTTCAAACGCTTTAAAATTGCCACCTCACAAGGAAGAAATCACAGTGGAGGACTAAGTATGCAGACATTACGTCCCGTGACTTATTCAATCTCAACGTTCCATTTTGCCAGAAAATAAAAGTCACACTGTCCTCTTTGTCACTGCAACTCTGGTAGGGAGGGTGTTGCGCTGGAATCTCTTTTTATAAATAGAGAAATATATAATCCACAACTTCATTTGCATCATTCTGACAAGGATCCTCAAAGGCCTAGGTACCCTTATTGAAAGAACACTGGACAAGGAAACTATATTAGAAACAGTTTGAACAGAGAGGACACTCACACATCAGTTTTCCAACAACACAGAACATCAAAGACAGAGTGTGAGTCAAAGTCTGGAGTTAAGACTTATTATCGTTCAGTGAGGAACACGGATTGGACTGGTTTGAGCCTACATGGAGAACGCTATTTTGAAGGATGGAGCAATGTCCCTTTTTTCTCCTGCCTGACTTATTTTTAATAAATCAAATCCTTCGAATGTATCTTTTGAGGGCATGATGCTATATTAAATTAAATCCACGACATGTAGTCAGTCGTCTTCTCAGACAGCTCAGGATGCACTTTCCCTTAGAGCAAAGTTCATCTCCTTCTCCTGGTACAGAAGTGAATGCTGCATATACAATGTGTATGAAAATACAGGGGAGATGAGCAATGCTATCCTCGCATGTACTTTCAAAATGTACATTTAGTGTATTTTTAAGGTACCTGGCAAACCTATACTCTCAGTGGTATTTCCATACACCGTAGGCCCAAGTGATTGTCACTGTTTTGAATATTAAGAAAGTTACTCCAAAGGAACACAGCCAGTTAAGACTGCACTTACATAAAAAAAAAAAAACACAAACACTCTCTGCACAGATACAGCTGAGCCCACGCTTTCCACAAGTGAAATAGATCAGGCCACTGTGGGGAAAGGGGAGTGATCAAATTACCCGACCGTCGGTGGGCCCCAGTCAAGATTCGACATATTAAAAAGCAAAACAAAACAAGACAAAAAGCATATGCACTCATTAACTGAATTACAGTCCCAAAACACTCTGATAATAATTATCTTAATCTTTTAAAATCTGCTATTAAAAAAGCAACTGAGCCTTCCACAGATTAAAAAAATAAAGTTTGAGTGGTATGATTGTGGGGAAAGGGGAGTGATCAAATTACCCGACCGTCGGTGGGCCCCAGTCAAGATTCGACATATTAAAAAGCAAAACAAAACAAGACAAAAAGCATATGCACTCATTAACTGAATTACAGTCCCAAAACACTCTGATAATAATTATCTTAATCTTTTAAAATCTGCTATTAAAAAAGCAACTGAGCCTTCCACAGATTAAAAAAATAAAGTTTGAGTGGTATGAAAGTCCAAAATGCTATGGAGAGACCATGGTGTGTAGAATTTTGGGAAGTGATGATGCAGGGTGCAGGCTGCATGTGACGCTGCAGGGTATGTGTGTGTGGGGTGTGGGTGTGGGGCTACGAGCTGGAAACGCAGTGTAGACAGATGACCCTCTGGATATTTCAAGTGTTCTTTGTCATTGATCCTATGTTTGAAGAATTTATTGGACTGCTCTTGCATTAATTGCACAGGTATTAATTTTTATATCCATGTAGACTTCTTCACCGCCCTGCCTTTTTAGATGTTCTTTTACACTGTGGCTTAGCATAGGATACTGACTGTAGTCTCCTGTGCTATACAGTAGGACTTTGCTGTTAACGCATCCCATTTACAGCAGTCTGCATCTGCTCACCTGGCCCTCCGACACCATCCCTCCCCCGGCCCCACCCTCACCCGCCTTCCGGCCTCTGGTCTGTTCTCTACAACTGTGATTCTGTTCCTGTCTCACAGCTAGGTGCATTTCAGTCATATTTAGATTCCACACGTCAGGGATGCCACACAGTATCTGTCTTTCTCTTTCTGACTTCCTGCGCTTAGTATGATCATCTGTGTTGTTGTTTAGTCACTCAGTCGTGTCCAGCTCTTTGCCACCCCATGGACTGCAGTGCCCCAGGCTCCTCTGTCCATGGGATTCTCCAGGCAAGAGTACGGAGAGGGTTGCCATCTCCTTCTCCAGGGGATCTTCCTGACCCGGGGATTGAACCCACATCTCCTGCACCTTAGGTGGATTCTTTGCCACTGAGCCACAGGGGAAGCCCGTGATAACATCTAGCTCAACCCAGGTTTATGCAAGCCTCTTAACCTTGGCTCCTCTTGATACAGGTGTGTTGCATAAAGGTGTGTTCTTGTGCAAAGAAAGAAGGTCCATCCAGCTCTCCTTACCCCATTATCTCACTTCACTGAACTGGATAGATTTTTCAGCCACATCTAACCTTTCTGTGATTGTAGACAAAACTTCAACCCAGGAAGGAATCCTTCCGGGAGAATTTTTTAAAAAAGCAGTAGTAGGCCAGAGATGTCTCTCCGAGTCTCCTCTGCTTTTCCTTTGGGCAGAAAGGTGCTGGGAGTGTGTGGTGTGTCTTTTTCCCTCCAAGACTGTCTCCTATTATTTACTAGCCAGTCTCTGAGTCAAGGCATCTCCAGAAACCTGGGAACCATCCAACACAAGCCAACAATTATTCTTCACAGGAACGATTTCAAGATTAAGTAAGTCTACGACTTCATCACAGATGTCAGAACTCTGCGTTTTGAAACTCAAAGAGAAGTAAGGGATTAGAGTACCCAGAGAAGGGAACAGTAAGAAGAATTGGCTTCAATAATTTGGCTTCAAATTTGCCAACAAATTTAGCTTTGAAAGTTGCTTTTAGATCATAAGTGGAATATTCAGGTATTGCGCAATAAAAATCTCTACTACGACCTTGAACTAGCAAGTGACACCATGAAATCTGACAAGTGTCATCCCAGAGGCAAGTGCTGACATTAAAGATATGTACACACATTCCTGCAGAAAAGCGTGCCGCCACTTCAAATGTCATTCTCACATCCGTCATCAGCAGCCAGTCAGAATTCTCAATCTTCAAGTTTTGTCTTTAGCATTTCAAGAAGTCTTCCAGTTTAAATGCAGCTGACGTTCCAGAGTAGATAAAAATAATCGCTTAATGGCTAACATTTGAAAGAGGTGCTGCAGCCTTTTGAAAGAAATGCACGCATACACACACACTTATTTCACAGGTTTTGTTATAAATCAGTTTTTCTGTGAAACCCACTGCAAATTTAACAGATAAGTATTCTTTTGCTCCATTATCACCATGTCCTTGTACAGTTTTACTCTACCTGTCTTTTGCATAAAATGTCTTAACACTATTTTTTTTTTAAAAAAAGGAAGTTTACTATAAACACATATCTGATTATGTAATCAATTAATTTTCACAAACCCATGATTTCAAAAAGAACAAGATGGACTTTGCTGGTTTCTGACATCATTTAATTGTGTCACATTAAATATTTACTGAGAGAAAACGAACATTATCCTATTAAAATGTAACATCAGAAAAGTAAGGAGTGGTTATCAAAGAAGTTACCATCCTCTTTAGGGAGAGAAGAGATTTACTATTTGAAGACAGGAATTTTTTTTTTTTTTTTAATGTATTTATTTATTTATTTATTTTTGGCTGTGCTGGGCCTTCACTGCTACAAAGGCCTTTTCTCTGGTTGCCGCAAGGGAGGGCTGCCCTTCTGCTCCCCAGGCTTTGTCTTGTGGTGGCCTCTCCTGCTGCAGAGCACGGGCTTTGCGGTGCATGGCTCCACCAGCTGCAGGCCCAGGACCGAGCCGCTCTGCGGCACGGCGGGGCATCTCCCAGCATCAGGGATCAAACCTATGTCTCCTGATTGGCAGGCAGATTCTGTACCAGGAAAGCCCTCTTTTTTCTTTTTTAAAGAAAATTATCTGATTTCAAAACTTTAGACTGTTTTGTAGATCAAAAATCATGAAATGATAAAATAATATAGTATCCTGAAAACTAAAACACCTACTTTAAATTTTTATTTTGAAAACTATTGACAAATTATTCCTGGAAAAAAATAAAAGTTTAAAGTCTGTTTTTTTTTTTTTTTTTTTTCCGTACAGTTTTTCTTATGTTACATCAGTTCAGTTCAGTTCAGTCGCTCAGTCGTGTCCGACTCTTTGCGACCCCATGAATCGCAGAACGCCAGGCCTNCATCTGCAGTGATTTTGGAGCCCAAAAAACTAAAGTCTGACACTGTTTCCACTGTTTCCCCATCTATTTCCCATGAAGTGATGGGACCAGATGCCATGATCTTCATTTTCTAAATGTTGAGCTTTAAGCCAACATTTTTTCACTCTCCACTTTCACTTTCATCAAGAGGCTTTTTAGTTCCTCTTCACTTTCTGCCATAAGGGTGGTATCATCAGCATATCCGAGGTTATTGACATTTCTCCCGGCAATCTTGATTCCAGCTTGTGTTTCTTCCAGCCCAGGGTTTCTCATGATGTACTCTGCATAGAAGTTAAATAAGCAGGGTGACAATATACAGCCTTGACATACTCCTTTTCCTATTTGGAACCAGTCTGTTGTTCCATGTCCAGTTCTAACTGTTGCCTCCTGACCTGCATATAGGTTTCTCAAGAGGCAGGTCGGGTGGTCTACTATTTCCATCTCTTGAAGAATTTTCCACAGTTTATTGTGATCCACAGAGTCAACATACACTCACTCAAATCTAATATCCAGGGCAAGTGCATAGGATCAGCCATATGGCTTAAGATCAATAAGCATTCTCACTGGTCAGTGGCTTGTAAATATTTTAGAGATCACTTTCATATATACCAATAGAAGGGTTTTAAGGTTTATAATGATTCTCCTTAATTTGTTTATTACCAACTCTCAGTTTCACTTCAGTTCAGTTCAGTCGCTCAGTTGTGTCCGATTCATATAAAGCGTTAGTTCTCAAAGTGTGGTCCCAAGACCGGCAGCAGCAGCAGCAGCAGCAGCTGGGAGCTTGATAGAAATGCAGAGAATTTCACCCAGTACTTACATGTACACCCATGGCTGATTCATGTCAATTTATGGCAAAAGCCACTACAATATTGTAAAGTAATTAGCCTCCAATTAAAATAAATTTTAAAAAAAGAAAAAGAGAATCTATAATGGAATATAATCTGGAAAAAAAAAACAACAATGAATCACTGTGCTGTGCACTTTAACCAACACAATATTGTAAAAAAACTATATTTCAATTTTTAAAAAAGCAATAAGATATTCTGTGAGTTTGAAAAAAAAGGAATGCAAATTCTCAACTTCTATCTCAAACTCATTGAATCAGAAACTACAGATATGAGGCTCAGCAACCGATATTTTAAAAGCTGTCTGCATTTTCCTGAAGGATACTACAGTTTTGGAACCACTCACGTTAAATATTAATGCATTTTCTCCAGAGACAGCTCCATCCTGTATAAGTAGCTAACATCTAGATTTTTATAGATTAACATATAGTAATTTGGAGATTGAATCTTTACATATGTCTAACTGTGAGTAATGTGTGTTACTCAAGAAAAATGATCAGAAGTTTCTTTCCTTAAAAACAAGCCATAATGGCCACCATTAAAAAATGTACAAACAGTAAATGCTGGAGAAAGAGGAGACCTCCTACATTGTTGGTGGTAATGTAAATTGGTACAACCACTATGGAGAACAGTGTGGACGTCCCTTAAAAAACTAAAAATAAAGCTACCATATGACTCAGCAATCCCACTCCTGGGCAAATACTCCAAGATAACCATCATTCAAAAAGATACATGCACCCCAATGCTGACTGCACCACTGTTTACAGTAGCCAGGCTTTGAAAACAACCTAAATGTCCATTAACAGATGAACGCATAAAGGAAGAAGAGGCAGTGTATACAGACTGTTGCTCAGCCATGAAAAGAACTAAGAAAAGAGATCTGCAACAGCAGAGATGGACCTGGAGAGTGTCATACTGAGCGAGGGGAGTGTGAAGTGAAGTGAGAAAGACAGACATATGCACCACTTATACCTGGAATCTAAAAAAAGGGGGTGCAAATGAACTTATTTACAAACAAATTAAAGTCACAGATACAGAAAGCAAATGTTGCTCAGCCATGAAAAGAACTAAGAAAAGAGATCTGCAACAGCAGAGATGGACCTGGAGAGTGTCATACTGAGCGAGGGGAGTGTGAAGTGAAGTGAGAAAGACAGACATATGCACCACTTATACCTGGAATCTAAAAAAAGGGGGTGCAAATGAACTTATTTACAAACAAATTAAAGTCACAGATACAGAAAGCAAACTTCTGGTTCAGTTCAGTTCAGTTCAGTCCCTCAGTCGTGTCTGACTCTTGGCGACCCCATGAACCACAGCACTCCAGGACTCCCTGTCCGTCACCAACTCCCGGAGTCGACTCAAACCCATGTCCATCGAGTCAGTGATGCCATCCAGCCATCTCATCCTCTGTCGTCCCCTTCTCCTCCTGCCCCCAATCCCTCCCAGCATCAGGGTCTTTTCAAATGAGTCAGCTCTCTGCATCAGGTGGCCAAAGTATTGGAGTTTCAGTTTCAACGTCAGTCCCTCCAATGAACACCCAGGACTGATCTCCCTTAGGATGGACTGGTTAGATCTCCTCACAGCCCAAGGGACTCTAAAGAGTCTTCTCCAACACCACAGTTCAAAAGCATCTATTGTTCTGCACTCAACTTCTGGTTGCTAGGGGATAAATGGGGGAGGGATAAATTGGGGGGTTGAGGCTGACATATACACGCCACTGCTGCTGCTGCTGCTGCTGAGTCGCGTCAGTCAGTGTCCGACTCTGTGTGACCCCACAGACGGCAGCCCACCAGGCTTCTCCATCCCTGGGATTCTCCAGGCTAGAACACTGGAGTGGGTTGCCATTTCCTTCTCCAATTCATGAAAGTGAATAATGAAAGTGAAGTCACTCAGTTGTGTCCGAGTCTTTGCAACCCCATGGACTGCAGCCTACCAGGCTCCTCCATCCATGGGATTCTCCACGCAAGAGTACTGGAGTGGGGTGCCATTACCTTCTCCAATGCACACTACTATATATAAAATAAATGACCATAACCTGTTCTATAGCACAGGGAACTCGAATCAATACTCTGTAATGACCTATGGGGGGGAAAATCTAAAAAAAGAATGGGTATATGTATATATTTAACTGATTCACTTTGCTGTACACCTGAAACCAACACAACATTCTAAATCAACTATACTCCAGTAAATTAAAAAAAAAAAAGCCATAAAACAAGTGACAAATAACTCAGATAGCACACATGATTGGGGAACTTCCATCCAAGGGGGATGAATGCAAAGCAGCAGATCAGCTCTGGGAATCATATCCAGGGAAATCATCTCCAGCTCCACACAGATGCTCTCCAAGTCCTCGTGGTTCTCTCCGTATATTCAACCTTTTCTCTCCAAGCTAATTCTTGTTGCAGCATGAACTCTGACCCCAATATTTGTGCCAGTGTTGGATGTTTTGGTATGATCCATTTTGTGGAGGCTGGAGGAATCACCAGCTTAATAACAATAATAAATAAAAAACAAAAGCAAAGCCCTGTGTCATAACTCTTAAAACTTCACTATAACAAGTATCTAATTCACTATCATATTTAAACATTAACTGATTCAGTGTTAGCCATGAGTAAAATTTTTTCTTTATCTATGTAAGGCTCTTTTAACTGAAGGAAACTCCTAGCCAGTAGGCAAATAAAGGCCACTGTAGTAAGCCAAAAGAGTGGCTTACTTACTTCACAGTTACTCCACTCAAATACTCAAATATTTAACAAAATACTTGAAGAAGAAATTTGAAGATAGAATAGCTCATTGTTATACATTTTCCTTTCTAATGTGAAGACATGTACTTTTCAAATTCTCTTACTCAATGGGGAAAATGATGTGAGATAGATATTTTTATTCCTTAATTACATATCCCATAAAGAGTATTTATTTTAATTTGTGATTGTGCAGTTAACAGAGAGGTAGATGACTACAGTATGAATAAAAATGAAAATTTACTTGCTTGAGTCTCAAAGTGAAAAACATGATTCAATTAAAAGTGTTCTTTCTGAGCTCAAATGATTGATGCCTTACTTTAAATGTGTTCCTGCCTTCTGTACTCTTCAATACACAAATGAATAGTAACTGCCACAGAAACAGAAAAATGGAAAAAGAAGATAATACCACTCGGGTAAAGTCATTCTTATACACTACCACTCATCACTGAAAAAAAAAAAAAAACACATTCTAAATAAACATGGAGAAAGAGAGACATAAAAATTTCTCAGATACATTAGGCAAATCTCACATTTACTTGGATTTCCCAGGCGGCACTAGTGGTGAGGAACTGCCAGTGCCAGAGATGTAAGAGACCCAGGTTCAGTTCCCGGGCAGGGAAGATCCCCTGGAGGAGGAAATGGCAGCCCGCTGCAGTATTCCCACCTGGAGAATCCCATGGACAGAGGAGCCTGGCAGGCTACAGTCTCTGGGCTCACAGAGAGTTGTACACGGCTGAGTGACTGGGCACGCAAAATTTCCATTTTACCTTGTCTCTGTGTGGCTGTGAGAAAATAATCTAGATGGACTAACTTACCTTTTCATAGCTTCAGACTTGATGATTTTAAATAGTAAGTACTTAATGTTTTCAAGTATCTAATGTAGATGATAAGATAGCACTTATTTGAGCAAAAGAGTCTAATTTGAGAGATTTTTCCTGGCTTCTGTCATGAAATCACTGTTTTTATTTATCGGGAGTACAGACAGCTGCCTCCCTGACCTCTAACGGCAGAGGTGCGGGGGTTGGGTCTTGATTAAGGGAAATTGGCTGACAGTGGGCTTTGGAAGCTGATCCTCATGATCTGATAACTGACCAGGGTTCCTGGCCTTCCCCAGTCACTAGAAATTGATAAGAGGCCAGAGAAGAAACTGAGGCAGGGCTTTATTAATGCATGCGTACGCAGTTGTGTCTGACTCTACGACCCCATGGACTCTAGTCCTCCAGGCTCCTATGTCCATGGGATTTTCTAGGCAAGAATACTGGAGTGGGTTGCCATGTCCTACTCCAGGGGATCTTCCTGACCCAGGGACCAGACCTGCGTCTTGTGTCTCCTTCACTGGCAGGCAAGAGTCGTGTCCGACTCCCTGTGACCCCATGGACTGCAGCACGCCAGGCTCCTCTGCCCTTCACTATTTCCTGGGGTTTGCTCAAACTCATGTCCATTGAGTCGGTGATGCCATCCAACCATCTCATCTTCTGTCGTCCCCTTCTCCTCCCGTCTTCAATCTTTCCCAGCATCAGGGTCTTTTCCAGTGGGTCAGCTCTTCACATCAGGCGGCCGAAGGATTCGAGCTTCAGCTTCAGCACCAGTTCTTCCCATGAGGGCTAAATGTCTGTTTCTTCTGATAGAGAGTAAACTCCTCAATGGAGAAAGACCTCATCATTTTATCACTTGGACCTAGCAGAGATCTCTAAATAGGTGTCTATTAAACACATGTTGAATTAATTCCACATTTTGACTTTAAAATGGAAATATGCATATGGTATCTCAATGGATTCTGTATGTGAACAGGGTTCAACTTAATTCTCTGCCATTCTTTGGCACTCTGCCTTATCTGTTGAACACACTTCAGGGAATTTTTATAGCACTTAATGCTGGAAAAGCATCTGGCACAAACACAAACTATTATTTTTTCTCTGAGAGAAGCTTACCATCAACTGCAAATTGTGCTATTTATGGGAGCTCTCTCTGCATGGGATGCAACAAGAAATAATATGGAGATTGTTTCACTTTTAAAAAATTTTGATGAGCAGGATTTTTTTTTTGTAAATCTAGGAAGTGCAATGAATATTTCTGGTAGTGATTTTGCATTATAAGGTTTTTCTAAAAGTCCAAATTCTCTTAAATACACATAGAGACATATTTCAGTACTTGGAAAATGCTAATTCTCTATCAACACTATTATTATTGTTTCCAAATGAAATATTTTATGATTTAAAACAATATAGAGAGATTAACTATGATATCATTAATCCATTTTCCTCCTTACAAATCCACATGATAATCTATACCCCTGTATTTGCTGAAAAGGAGTACCTTCCATTAGGGGGAAATTGTTAAATCCCCTACTTCTCCATAAATCAAGGAAAGCCTTCCCTTTATAGTTTCATTGCATTTCTCATCTCAGTTGGTGAATCTGAGAATCGTTCTGATTGTTCCTTTAATGAATTTGTTTCAAAGATCCCTTCTGAAACATATAATTGTTAATGAGATTCGTCGAGTCCACAGAATAATGGTATATAGTTGAGCAGATGTTTTGTCAGTGTTAAGTACCATGGCGTTTTTCTGAAGGACTTGGTGCAGTGGGAAAAGACGATATTCAGGCCATAAATAACCTCGAGACCCTTGACTCTGAGAGGCAGAGCACAGCCGTATTCCAGCCTTTTCACTGCACACTAATTCACAAAAGACTCACTGAATGGTGGGCAAACGCTATTGCAGGTATGGAGGGAGAATGGAGAATGAGGAAGACTGATACATTCAGCTGCATTCATAAACCTCTATAGAAAATGCCATGAAAGTGGGAGTGTTAGTCGCTCAGTCATGTCAGACTCTTTGTGGCCCTGTGGACTGTAGCCTGCCAGTCTCCTCTGTGCATGGAATTTCCCAGGCAAGAATACTGGAGTGGGTAGCCATTTCCTTCTCCAGGGGATCGAACCCTCATCTCTTGTGTCTCCGCATTGGCAGGTGGATTCTTATCACTAACACCCCAAAACACCACAGGAAACTCAAGAGATTAGGAAAAAATACAAAACGTATTTGCAAGTCCTGTGGCAAAGATGTTAAGCTCTATGTTCCATAAAGAGCATCTAGAAAATCACGAGAAAAGAAAAAGTTCAGTTTAGTTCAATTCAGTCGCTCAGTCATGTCCGGCTCTCCGCGACCCCATGAACCGCAGCACACCAGGCCCCCCTGTCCATCACCAACTCCCAGACTCCACCCAACCCCATGTCCATTGAGTCAGTGATGCCATCCAGCCATCTCATCCTCTGTCGTCCCCTTCTCCTCCTGCCCTCAATCTTTCCCAGCATCAGGGTCTTTTCCATTGAGTCAGCTCTTCACATCAGGTGGCCTAAGTATCAGAGTTTCAGCTTCAACATCAGTCCTTCCAATGAACACCCAGGACTGATCTCCTTTAGGATGGACTGGTTGGATCTCTTTGCAGTCCAAGGGACTCTCAAGAGTCTTCTCCAACACCACCATTCAAAAGAAAAAGTAACAACCATTAGAAAAATTGGCAAAATGCTCACCCAATCCAGTGAAATAAATTATAGCAAAGTACCTATGGCTTCCTGGGATAGAAAAGGGACTCAATAATGAGAACAAATGCTAATTTTCTTGTCAAAAGAAAGGAAAACTAGTGTTCATTTGTACAAGTCAATTTGGTGCCTCAAAGTTAGAACTCTGGAAATGGATGCAAACTGTGAAAAAATTGTATTTTCGTGGAAATTGTTTGGTTCTCGGATGAAAGGAAAAGAACATGCTTCTAAATAAACAGAAGCTTGGCCAACCTGACCTGACCTCAGGATGTCCTTTTGACCAAAGAGGTCTGCAGGAAGACATTTCACCGGCAAAACCTAGGGAAACGCACCTAGTGTCTCAAATAATACTTTCTTCCTGGACTTAGGAAATGTAGGCCGAAAAAAGCATTCACTGTTGTTTTCAATTTTCATTCACCAAAGTTAGAGAAAAAAATGGCTTTAGCCTTGGATTAACTTTCAGAGAAGACTGAGCAATGACTCCAGAAGAGTGATTTATCTGGACACATATGAATGCCTGATTTCTTGTTATGCCAAAATTTCTTCTCCTTACATAAACACAATTATGTTTGTTTCCTGATTGCCCATGGTATAGATGAGCTGTGATAGCAAGAAAGAGTGCTAATCCCAAGAGTTCAGTGTTTAAAGAAAATGTCCACAACAGGTGCTGACGGCACAACGTT
The DNA here is from genome assembly GCA_006408615.1 of Connochaetes taurinus. NCBI lineage: Eukaryota > Metazoa > Chordata > Mammalia > Artiodactyla > Bovidae > Connochaetes > Connochaetes taurinus. Next base: position 69,151 of record SJXO01006693.1, on the reverse strand, counting down.
AGTGGCCCTCGTGCTCGTTCAGTGATTCACGGCGCATTCTCGCCAGGGTGCTTTTTCCCAGGCGTCTTAAGGACAGAAAGACACTGGCCCTTTCCCCGTGAGTGGGAGAGTAGGGCCTTTCCCCATGAGTGGGAGAGTAGGCCCTTTCCCCGTGAGTGGGAGAGTAGGGCCTTTCCCCGTGAGTGGGAGAGTAGGGCCTTTCCGTATGAGTGGGAGAGTAGGGCATGCACAGAGTGTTTCTCTGGGCCATGACATGTGCTCTACCGGTTATATACAAACATTCTCACTGATATTTTACAAGGACCTACAAGGCAATTACCGTTATCAATGGCATCTTATGGATAAGGAGACTGAGATCCTGGATGTTCAGTTCAGTTCAGTTCAGTCGCTCAGTCGTGTCCGACTCTTTGTGATCCCATGATTCGCAGCACGCCAGGCCTCCCTCTCCATCACCAACTCCCGGAGTTCACTCAGACTCGCGTCCATCGAGTCCGCGACGCCATCCAGCCATCTCATCCTCTAGAGCAGCTCAACCCTATAGGAAGGGCTCGTCTCGTATTCCAGAAACCGCACGTGTGACTCCTCTCAATCCCAGGGAGAGTGGACAATGGAAAGCAATCCTATTCTGTGACTTCACCATGGCTCACCTTGCATAGAATGTGAGACTAAACAGATATTAAGCTCATTAAGAAAAGTCACTGATATCTGTGATCATTAGTTCATAGCATTTCACTCATGGTTCATTGCAGGTCAATGCTTTAGATACTTTTATTAGTATCATTTTATGTGAGGGTCTAATAGTTCAATTCTTTCAATACCAGATCCAATAAATCAATGCTGATGTGCTAAATAAAGCATTAGATGATATCCCCAAATATGAAGCCTTCGGGGCATCAGGGAGTATCTTTAGCCGTGCATCAGCTCTGGCACAGAGAGACCTATGGGTGTACTTCAGGGTTATGTTCTTTACTCTCTGTTCAAATGGAAGGCTGCTCAAAGGTCTTAACAAACAGAGACACAGAAACACGTTTGCATTTTTATGAGCTCACTTTGGCAGGACCAAAGAGGCTGCATGGGAGGAGGAGAGCAAGATGGGTAAGAAGCAGTGGGTTCTCCTCTGAAAGTTCATGAAGAGATGCCTGCATCTAATAGCTGGTGACAACGGTGAGAGTAGGGAAGAGTGCACATGTGTGATTAATACATAAGTTATGACTGTTAAGCGTTCATGGTGAATTTTGACAAGAGGTCACAAAGATGCTTCAATGGTTTCTGCTTGTAAATGCATGATTAGAGGTTCCATCCTAGAACTGCTGATATTCCAAGAGGCCCAGATGTCTAGGGGAAGAGCGTGAGCTGGGTTGGGAAATGTGGGGTTTAAGAAGTCTTTAAAACAACTAAATAGAATATGTGCTCTGCAGTTAGCTATATGGTGTAGAGATTAGAGATGAAGTCTGGGCTGTAGCTAAATTGGGGAGTTATCAGCAACAGATGGTAACTGAAGCCGTTGGGAAATGCTATTTGAAAGGCAAATAAAAGATTTTTTCCTGTTTAACCACTGAAACACAATTCCTAATCAGCTGCAACATTTGAATGAATGAACTAAGACTCCAAATAACAGATTTTCAGATTCTCCATTGAGCTAGAGTATACTTCATCACTCAGCTTTTTTTTTAAAGTGTTTTTCTTAAAGTGCTTGAAATCTTCAAGTTTCAGCCATAGAGTGAATCATTCTCTTTTTATCCTCACATTAAAGTGAGTTAACTAGAAAGAAAGTGAAAGGAAGAGAGTAAAGGAACAAAGTAGGTGATTAAATTCCACTAAAGAATCATGCTGTTGTTCAGTTGCTAAGTCATGTCCAACTCTTTGAGAATCATAAGAAAAGGAATGATAAGTGAAGAAAAAAGTATACGAGACCCTGTAAGGTAATGATCACTCAAGAATGTAGGTTTGCTTAGCCACAAACCAAGCAGGCTTGCTCAGCAAAAAAATCCAAAACACAACCATGCAACAGAAGAATGACACACGCCCCCAAACAGTGGACCAGTGGCGGCCCGAGGCCCACCTCCTGCCTGCTGACCTCGGCAACACAGTGGATCCTAGGACCCGCTCCTCTGCCTGCGCTATAAACGAAAATATAGTGAAAGGTGGCTCTACACTGAGGCCTGTGGTGATCTGCCACGCTTTAGCACACGGGGGCCATCCACCTTTTGACTATGTCTATTGCTCCATGGCAACACCAGTCTGACCACGTGGGTACAAGAAAACTCCCCCACCCGTGTGGAGGAGGAACTGATGATGCAAGCTTGATGTCTCCTCAAGAATGAGAAAGAAGATGGTCTTCTCCACACCCCCACTTTTCCTTTCATTATGAAACTGTAGCCCGTGAAGCTCTCCATGTGGCTCTCCCCTGCTCACTTACTTGTAAGGCTCACAGCAGCCTGTTCTAACAAGTTACTCCTTACCCATCGCTTGCCTCTCACTAAATTCTTTCTGCGTGGAGACACACAGATCCAGAGCTCCTCAGAGCCCCCTGAAGTGCATTTCTGTGGCTTCAGGAGGATATACTTCTCTCTGTTACACAAGATATCATGCCCTCAGTGTCTGGTCTCTAGAAACCAGATTCATATGGATAAAGGTTGTATCAGCAGAGCAGTAAAATGAGGATTAATAAAGTCTGGCTGCTGCCAGTTACCATGAAATAGCCTCCCAACCTGGCAGAGCCTGGTCCTTCTCTGTGAGTGAAAATCACAGTGGATGAAATTAGCCATTTATAGGAACCTTATTAAAGGGCAGGTCAAAAGCAAGAAGGAAGGATGGGAGTCCTAATCAAAGGCTGACTAAACGCAGAAGAAGACTGTGCTTAATGAATATTATTAACATGTCTGAAGTGAAACTATCTTAGTTGAAACAGGTTTCATTCTGGCTTCTAGAAAAAGAGAAGTTAAAGACATTTCATATAGATTTCTTTCTCTCCCCCTGATAAATACAAGGAACAAAAAATCTAATCTTAATTTCAAATATTCTGTCTCTATTATGATCAAAAGAGCCAAGATATGTTCTCTAATCATTTTATATATTAAAATGTGTTAAAGTTTTATAAATGTGTTATTTAAAATTCTCAATAATTATACATTTTTTGCACTCTGGTTTCTACATGCAATGAAACAAACAAAATGCTGCCACACAGTGAGATTACTGAAACCATTTTTTCTAACATTTACTGACGTTAGTTTGGAATTTTTAAACGGACCTGATTTCTATGGTTTGGGGCAAAAGGTCAAAACAAGAACTACATTTGACAGGTGTTTTTCCCATAATACTTGTGATTAGCACTAAAAAAAGTAGAGAAGGGAGCTTTCTCTAAATAAGGGTAACTGAGATTTTCACTTGGCAAAGCTTGAGAAATTCCTAGATCACTGGATTTTCTGTGATATGATCTGAATCTCTAGGTTGCTTGAATTTCCAAGGTCAAGTAAGTGAACAAATTAATAAACATGTATGTTTTCATGACAAGCTGGGACATTTTGGATCCAATCCTAGATATAGGAGTTGTCTAAGAGGTGCCTGTTAATATCGCTGCTTCTACTGCTTAAACCAGCAAGTGATCCCCCCCCCCTGGGCATATATTAGCAATTTACTTTTGCAAATAAGTGCACAAATATGATTAGCTTTTGCAAATTGCTCTTTATTCTGTTACTAGTAAGTAATTTTTATATTATTACAGCGTAAACAGATGCTATTTTCCACTACATATTCAGCTATAATGAGCTAATTTAATGTGTTAAAACAACAAAAGAACTTCAAGAATGATTCAGTGATTCAAGCTGCACGGAAACCAAGAAAAAAATCAAACACGGAGTTTACAAACGTTTTCCAAAATTCAGTTTTCAACAAGAAATTGTGGAGTCCCTGTTTGTTGAGGTCATTTATTCAAAGAAGTGTTTTCACCTTTGGAGGGTGAGTCCTGCAAACAAACTTCAAAGGGATGAGCTACTCTGCTGACTGGGATCCCACTTCCCGAAACTTGCATTATGAGTGTCACGCCTTTGGGTTAAAGATGAGATTTAGTGATGTGCTTATTTATCTGCTCATTTAAATATTTATGTATTCAACATGTTTACGCTGTGGGGCGTTCCAACACACAGATAGGCACTGCAGAGGTGGAGCAACAAAAGGAGACGAAGAAGATGCAGCAATGGACAGAAATAGGACAAAAACGTAAAGAATCTGGCATCGTGAAAGTCGAGAGATAAGAGCTTCTGGAAGGGAACAGTTATCACTGTTAGCTGCTGCTGCTGCCATGTCAGGGAAAAGGCGGGTATAGAAGAGCTTGCTGGAGTTTTGCAACATGTATAGTGTTGGTGATCGTGATATAGGACAGGATGATCTGATGCTTAGTTAGTTGGAACAAAGGATTTTGGAAAGGTCTGGAATAAATGATGGACTGGAATGCTCGGTCATAGAGTTGCCAATTCAGGGGGCCTCCAGATGCAAACTGCATCCTCCTGACACTATCATTCTGAACTGGGCACTACTGTCTTACTTAATTTGACTACTATATGTTTTTGTATATTAATATATTTCTGCTTCTGTATATCTGGAAGCAGATATATATATATTGTAATTCCATCATTTGTAAAAGCACAATGATGACTTACTCTTTTAATAACAGTTGTCTGAAAATACTTTCACTTTTAAAAATATTCCATGGAGTAGAAAATCTAAAAAGCTTAAATAAAGAGGAGGAATAATGTAGAATTACCTATAAACAAATTATCTTGTATTACCGATACAGGATACATAGGGACTTTCAGGAATTATTTTCTATCATTAAGTATATCAGAGGTGCATAATATCTGTTGGCTGAATGATAATTACATATTATGGAAAAGGAAATGGCAACCCACTGCAGTTTTTTTGCTTGAAAATCCCATGGAGAGAGGAATCTGGCAGGCCACAGTCTACGGGGTAACAAGAACTGGATATGACAGCAACTAAATCACCACCAGCAATTGTATATTATCATTCAAAAAGATGACATTACATTATTTATTCTTAAGTAACACACTTTATTCACGTATTAATGTGTCTTCAACATTTCTATATTTGATCAAGATTTTTGGGTTCACATCCTCATGAGGCTTGTCACTCTGGAGAGGTGATGTGGTTGATACAGTAGGCAAAAGCTAGAAAAGTGCAAGTGAGCCTCCTGAATCATCTCCCAACTTTATTCATGCACCTGACATAAATCATTTCACTGCCAGGGTGAAATGTTCCCTGTCCCTAAAATAGAGTGATGGCACAAAAGGTTATTATCAGGTCACTGACTGGAAAAAATTTCTTCGTTACTGTGAAAGTAAACTGCTAGAGACTAAAAACGTGTCTGGTCTTAATTATCTGCAGAAATATTAATTTCAGGTTTTCCTCCACAGATTAAAGTTTTAGGTTGGCTACCTTCTGGTACTCAGTATCCTCAGCGTCTGCAGTGGCTGTGACCGGCTAAATCACCAAAACCATGTGGAGCTGCGCCGGTGGCCCCCAGAAATGCTCACTGCAGAGATCACACAAAGGAGAAATGGCCCTCAGAGATCTCTGATTTTGTCTGGTTTAATGTCCATTGGTCACAGCAGCTTAGACTTAATCCAACTAACAGAAATACTCTGCATCGATTTTCAGGTGAGTAGCAAAGCACATATCAGTGCCCTAAGAATGATAAAAACGTTGCTCTTGTTCAGTGGCTAAGTCGTGTCTGACTCTTTTCAACCTCATGGACTGTAGCATCACAGGCTCATCTGTCTTCCACTATCTCCCAGCATTTGCTCAAATTCATGTCCATTGAGTCAGTGATGCTACTTAACCATCTCATCCTCTGCCACCCCTTTTGCCTTCAATCTTTCCTAGCATCAGGGTCTTTTCTAATGAGTCAGCTCTTCACATCAGGTGGCCAAAGTGTTGGAGCTTCAGCATCAGTCCTTCCAATGAGTATTCAGGTTGATTTCCTTTAGAAATGACTGGTTTAATCTCCTCACCGTCCAACAGGCTCTCAAAGAGTCTTCCTTAGCACCACAATTTGAAAGCATCCATTCTTCAGCACTCAGCCTTCTTTATGGTCCAACTCTCACACCCATACATGACTACTGGAAAAACGTAGCCTTGACTATATTAACATTTGCTGGCAAAGTGACGTCTCTGTTTTTTAATACATTGCCTAGGTCTGTCATAGCTTTCCTTCCAAGGAGCAAGCGTCTTTCAGTTTCACAACTGCAGTCACCATCTGCAGAGATTTTGGAGGCCGAGAAGATAAAGATCTGTCACTGCTTCCACTTTCTCCCTTCTTTTAGCCATGAAGTGATGGGGCTAAGTGATGATGTTTGTTTATTAAGTGTTGAGTTTTAAGCCAGCTTCTTCATTTTCCTCCTCCACCTTCATCAAGAGGCTTTTTAGTTCCTCTTTATTTTCTGCCGTTAGAGTGGTGTCCTCTGCATGTGTGAAGCTATTAATATTTCTCCCAGAAATCTTGATTCCAGCTTGTGATTCATCCAGCCTGGCATTTTGCATGATGTACTCTACACATAAGTTAAATAAGCAGGGTGACAGTATGCAGACTTGTCGTATTCCTTTCCCAATTTTGAACCAGTCAGTTGTTCTTTGTCCTGTTCTATTACTTCCTGACCCTCATACAAATAGCTATCAAATATTTGTCAACTAACATATTCTACATATTGTTGAAGGGACTCGTATAAGGTTTGCAGTTTCCTTCAAAATTGCATTGCATTGTATCCATTTCACAGATAAGGACACTGAGGTTCATACTTTTTAGGTGCCTCACCTGAGATCTGTAGGGAGTAAATTCCAAAGGAGAGACGTGGATGTAACCAGCATTTCTATCTCCAAGGTTCACAATCTCTCCAGATACCAGACAGGATTTTTCAAATACTTCTGCCTTTAATGTAAATATTTATCAAAAACAAGACAAAAACAGATCCAGGAGGAAGAGAAAAGATTTTTAAAAGAAACATCTTTCTGATAGAGATTTTCCAGTTTCTCCTATGATCTTCTATCTTTAACACAGAAACTAGACAGAATCATTTTTGTGATATTCTAGCCAGTTTCTGGGTCACAATGTCTGGAAGATTTCTTCTTCTTTGGCCCACAGCTGAACTCCTCAGACACACAGCCCCTGGAGCATAATTAAAAAGCCACTGAAACTTCAGCGGCTGTGTGTCTGAGTGACACACAAGGAGTGGAAGTGGTCTGCTGTATGTCCAGCTGGGCTCCCTAGACTCTGAAAACGGTCTTCCAGCCTCCTTCCACTGCTGCCCCTTTGATGCAGACAAGCATAGCCAGTTTGGAAGTTCCACATTAATGGTGTTAAAATCACAAGATGGAAAGTTCGGGATTCCTAGCTCACCACTTGGAAGAGATTTGCCACTGGACAAAGGACACCATTGGATGCTGCATAAGGAACATTTAATTAACCAGAGCCAGTGGACATATTTTGATTGATTGACACCACAGCCAGAGTTACATTAGTGTAATGAATGCATCTACATTCTTCTTATGATGCTTATAACCTGATAAACAAAGAGAGGCTTCCTGGCCAATGTAAAGATGAAAGGGCAAGTGAGTAGACAGGTACAATTAATGAAGCCTGCAAAACTTACTTTTTAGCTAATGTTTGCCAAAATGAAGCAACAAAGAGCTCTGCAATTCTCTAGTTTTGTGATTTTAAGAGACATAAGAATGTAACGTGTCTTTCTTTTTTAAAAGTATTTCTCTGGATAGTGTGGAGTAAATGTCTAGGGGAGATGCTGAGTCTCAGCCCTGAACAGACCCAAACACCTTCCACACAATCCCTTGTCGGTTCTTACTGGATCACTGCTTTCCTGGTATGGCGGGCACACCCACTTTCCCCAATTCTCTACCTGAAGCCAAGACTCAAGGGTTTTCTCATCAAAGCCAGGTGATGTCTTCTTACCACCGTGCAATAGAATCTAAGTTTCTGAGATCCTATTTGACTTTGACAGAATACATCAAAAGATCCTCTCCTTCCTAAAGGGACCCACAAATGATTGATGAAATTCCCCAAGATTTTAACATCTTGAACTTCAAAACTAAGTACTACTTTTCCCAGGAACCCTTCAATCTATAGCCTTTTATGTTCCTTCATTTTCCCTGGCTGCCCTTTCCTATCACACACTAAGAAAGCTTAAAAATTAAAATAATTTACTCATGCCTTTGACAAAAAAAGTTTCCAGGAGGCACAGAAATATAATCTTGTGATTCTTTTTTCAATCTTACCTGAATTTCAACCATCTATTTTAAATACCTTTTGTAAATCATTCATTTTTCACTAACTTCAAGTGAAGAAGATATGAAACATTGGTTCGAAATTGGTGTGTAGATGCAAAAATATATATATAAATCAGTTTACAATTAATACAACCCAGAAGATCATGATCCCAGGTTACTTAAGCACTAGGCATTAATCTTATTCTAAGTAAAATGGAAGGAAACTAATTTTCACTTAAAGTCTGGCTTCCCACTCACGAACTGTATGACCTCAAGCAAGTGACTATTCTTCAAACCTCAGGCTTTTTACTTACAGAATTATTATAGGAAAGGCTATTTTTTACTTTGTGGGAATCAAATTTAAATAAGTAAACTTTCAGAGCCTTAAACAAAGCCTAAATTTGAGTGTGATTTCTGGAATCTCCATCTCGTCTTTCATTTAACTCTTCATCGCCTCGCAACCCTTTTGCGTAAGAGTCTGCTTTTCTTCCGTCCAGTCCTCAGCCTCATCTCCTGGGGGATCTCTACGAATGGTCCCCAGCCAGCCTCGCGAACGGGAGGAGGATGCACTGCATCAGGAGTCTTGGTGATGCAGAAACGTCGATGCTTACAAAGGTTCTATTAACACAGAGCTTCGGCACGAGCAGACGAAACCTGTTTCATGGGCATTTCACTCTAAGGAACTGGAGACATCTAAGCGCCCCTCCCAGCCCAGAGGATGCAGGATCTGAAGCTGTCCTCTCCTGCGCAGCTCCAGCTAAGGGGAAGCAGGGTGGAAGGGTAGGCCCAGAGGACCAACAGTCCATCCGGCAGAGGCACAGGGAGAAGAGCTTGCGCAGCTGGGAAAGACCGAGAACACAGGGGCAGAGGGAATGAAGATGAACGGATGGGTGGATGAAGGAGGGAATGCGGAGGAAGGAATTCCCGAGTCCCATCCAGAGGGACCGATGCATGACTTTGTGGATGGGTAGATGCTAGACTGCAGAGATAAATGAATCTGTGAATATGCACAGCCAACTGGCACGGGATTTCCTTACTGGCGTAAGGCTAGATCTCCCCAAGCTGGTATCACGGGCATAGCTATGTTCTTACAAGCGCTTGCAAAGCGATCCCTCCTCCTTGCAGGTAACAGAGCATAAAGAGGAGCTGCTGGTCTGCAAGCCAGGGGTCGAAGGATGGGGGAAACGGTCCTCAGGTGCCTGGCTGTCCTCCTCACAGACGCTGCTTCATGTCTCTACAGATGGAACTTAAAGAAATTTCCCTGGGACCTTCAAGGGGAGGGGGTGGAGCTAAGGGATGCTGTCGGAGATCTTTTTATATAACACCTTAGCTGTCACCATCACAGTATATTTTAAAGAAACAGGGAGCAAGATATGTAGTGTTTCAGGAACATTCCTCTGTCTTCTTAATTGAATATTCTAACTCTGGTTAAAGTTACATAAAAAGACAAAATTCTGATTTACTTTTTCTTATAACAGATGGTGGGGGGAAATCGTTATGCTACTGTTTTTTTTTTAAATTAAACATTGACCTGACTAACACTGTCTTAGTTTCAATTTCCACTCTCATTTTCTCTATAATTCAGAGGTGGGTCACATTTTCCCAGATCTTTCGAGAACACAGGAAACAAAACTGGAGCGCAAACTGCCAAAAGATGTGTGTCCCCTTTTGTGGTGGCTGCGAGAGTCACCATGTTTAATGGAGTGCATGGCCTCTATGGCGTGTGTCCCTTGTGGTGGCTGCGAGAGCCACCGTGTTTAATGTCCCCTTTGTGGTGGCTGCGAGAGTCACCATGTTTAATGAAATGCATGGCCTTTATGGTCAGAAGACCTGGTTCCAAGCCTAGCCTCACCCTTTGAAGGCACAGGGAATTTACATAGTCAGAGCTTGAGCTTCTCATTAATTAGTAAAGGTGAAGTAACAACACTTGGTTATTTGTTCACTCATTCATCAAATGTTATAAGAATCCATACCGTGGACTCAATTCTGGGCTAGATCTAGGGCTAATGCTGAAAAAAAAAAAAAAAAAAAAAGGACTCAATCCTTGTACTTGGTAAGCTTAGCACTGTTAGGATTAAAGGAGACTAAGTTTAAAAACATTAAGTTCTTAATATATAATCATTGCATCTAATATTGCCCAGAACACTGTAATTATTATGACACACAGAACAACCTTGGTGCAGGTTATAGGGTTTTTAGGGGATTTCTAGATCTTCATTTTTTTTTTTAGTGAGTAAAAAAGAGCAATCTGCTTTCAGACGAAGTGTTTCTCCCACACTGGATTTGCTGTAAGAAAAACCAGAGTGAATTTGCATGCCCATATGCATGAGTCATACTGAATCGCTAGCGTTTGGCCACTTTGACCTAGAAAACCAGAGATTTCACATGCCCATCATAATATGTCACCAGTGAGAAGGTGGCATCAAAAGACATGCGTGGGAAGGGGAACACAGAGTGATGAACAGAACACGTTGCAAAAATTTCAGGCTATTCAGCATCACACTTGACTAAGTACAGATTTCTGATCATTAGACTTTAAGATACTCTTCAGAATGGAACATTTTGGCTTCCTTCTGGTTTCAGCTCCAATATGAGTTATCCAAGTCTAATGAAAAACACCTTTGAAATGAGTCATCTGTACCCCATATCTGAAATAAACATAGGCAGCACTGCACAAAAGTTGCTGTCAGTGGTCCGTGATGAAATATTCTGAGTAAATAGTTCAAGTAGAAACACATTCAACATCTTCCCAGATCATTTTCTTCTTCACATGTCCTTGTTTATCCTTTACCAATTCACTCTAGCACATACTGAGTTCACTCCATGCTTACTGAATGCCTAAGATGGCCAAAAAGCGTTCTAGAAACTGTGTTCTAGATACTTCGAAACACACCTATGGCAGCGTGTTTAGAGAGACAAACAGCCTATAGAATTTATTATCTGGCTCTGCAAAATATCCACAATCTCTGACTTCCAAAACCTTCTGCAATTGGTTCCCACAGGTACAGAAATTCGAGGGGTAAAGATCTTGTGACCTGGAACCTGAGTCTGTATCCCATGAAGATGGATGTGATCTCTGCCATAAGTTAGCTGCAGTGACAAACAGGCCACAAGCCATGCCAGGTCCCTGAAATTCCTGATGAACTACAAAACCTGCCATGAGTGGGGACAAGTGGCCCTCGCCTGGGACAGTGCAGCTCTAAATCTTCCCAATGGATTCAGAAATACGCGCTTCACCGTTTCACATGAGCGGAGGACCTCACTTCATCACTGGCCTGTCGTATGAACTGCTGACACAAGAAACTTATCCCCACTTAGAAAATCACAAATACCAGGAGGTTGCTTGTCAGTTGGAAAATGCCTGGCTTTTTCACCCTTGCTGTCTTATACATGGAAATAAAGACCAGTTCTTATAGTGTTACATTTTGGTGCACTAAGCATTTAAACTCTAGTTTGCTCCACTACTCCTCTAGCAGTAGACTTTTCGTGAATCTGTCAATGGCATATACATTTATTTATAACTGGGCATCTATTACCCACTTCTATGACTCAAAATGCCAGCTGTCTGATACCTGAGTAGCAATTCACCGGATAACATTTTGAAAAATGTTAGGTCAAACCTCCATTTATTACACATGATCTTGTGGTTGAGGATTAGAAAGAGAAAACCCAGAATCAACCTGTCAGTCTCTGAGTCAAGCTACAAACTGCTCCCAGAATTAACTGAAATCATTTATCTGTATTTTAAAAAGTAGCATAGTGACTACACATGCTCACAGCTTTAGAGGAAGGCAAACCAACCGAAAGGATGGACTATTCACTGGCAGAGCCTAACTGGCATCAATTATCCAACTGAGGAAGAATGATCCAATGATCCAAGTACTGGACACTTGGCAAGCCTTGCCTCAGACACAATGTGTGATTTTGGAAAGATACTGAGTACGAATCACATGACTACCTTTATGTCAATATCATATATAAGAAGGAAAAAACAGTTCACTCTAAATTACTGGGAATTTGACACCTTGCTTATAATACTCTCTTTAATCCTCAGAAGTGAAAGTGAAAGTGAAGTCGCTCAGTCGTGTCCAACTCTTTGCGATCCCATGGACTGCAGCCTACCACCCTTCTCTGTCCATGGGATTTTCCAGGCAATAGTACTGGAGTGGTTTGCCATTTCCTTCTCCAGGGGATCTTCCCGACCCAGGGATGGAACCCGGGTCTCCCGCATTGTAGACAGACGCTTTACCATCTGAGCCACCAGGGAAGTCCTGTTTTAATCCTCAGAGACATCTTATATTGTGATGCTAGTATCTTTACTGTACTGCTGAAAATCTGACATTCATAGACGTTAAAAAAGAGCCTTGCACAAAATTATACTGCTAAAAAGCACCGAGGTAGGACTAGGTGGGTCCAAGTCCCTTAGGCTGCACACTCCTGAGGTCTGAGCAGCAGTGACCTGGGAGGCAACTGTTTCGTCACCTGGACTTCCACAGAGGGCCAGCTACAAATCTGACACTCGGGTCTTGGTGGTTTCTCAAGGGATCATCCAGTGATTTTAAACAGTTTGCTCCATCAACACCTAAAGCTGTTTACTACAGCAGGCTTTACATAATCCCCCCTCCATTCTCCAGCTAAAGGTGGTTCAGCTCTCCATCGCAGAGAAGCTGGAATGAAACTCGTCTCTCCTCAGCAGCAATCCCTCAAGCTCTGACTGGAGGTGAGAGCTGGGGCAGAGTTTGCATGCGACTCACTCCAGGAAGCACAGCTGGGCTGAGGAGACCTCTTTTCCTAAATTCTCTTGCCAAGCTGAATTTTATGATCTTCCCTGGCAGAGGATCAAATGCAAACTCCTAACTTACAGCCAAGTTATCTTACAGCAGCTGTTGGAAGAACTAATTTAGAATGCAAATCTGGTCCTTAATCTACAGAAAAACTGTTGCAATGATGGATGACTTTTGAAGCAATAGTTCATGAAAGACATCTCTAATGCCCTCTAGTATTACAGAGGCAGAAATATTTAGCTTCCATTTGCTTTTATTTGTTTGCTTTGGAGCAACAGAGCCCTCTAGGAGGGACTTGAAATCCCAGGGAAAAAGGGTCCAGGTGTTTAAAATCTGCCTCAATTGTTTCTTCCATATAAGTAAATCAGAGAACAGAAGACAGATGTGGATGCTACACTTCAGAGAACATCTTCTTCGTACGCAGGACTTCACTGCATTAGGGCTAAACCATCTAAAGGACAAGACAACCGGATCTAACAATTTGTCTGGAATTCCTCGCGATGTCGAGAAAATGGAAAAGTTAGCACCTATCACTGATTCTGCTCACAGGGCCCTGCTGCCCGCTTAGGGATTATCCAAGCTGACGCAGGGCCTCCTCCCTTTATCCACGCACTTGCCCGCCAACCTTCTAGACTATCTGACGTGAGAAGTGGCCATGGAATCGTCCACAGCTTTGATCCTCAGGCCTTCAGTCCACCAAAATCTCAGAAAATACTCAGTCCTGGTTATGAGGAAGTGTCTTATTTTTCCATTGAGTGACTAAAAGAACCTGAACCTGGGGAATATCTATGCAGATCTCATCTGATGGCAGCTGTCAGAGAGAATGCAAGAGAAGAATGTATGTCTCTACCTGATCCTGTTTTATTAGGCATGAGGATAATGACTGCAGAGCTTCAAATCAATTCAAAGAACTATCAGAATAAGAATAATGGGGTGAAATTTATTTATGTTGATGATGTCACTTTGAGAGATACAAACTATTGAAGACAATATTTTAAGCAGAAAAAGTGTATTCTATGAGGCTATAAATTAAATTCTTAAAAATATATAATTCATAAATATATATGAATATATTACAATAAAGGTTATACATGTCACATATTTATATTTACAGATATAAATATAAGCAATGCTTTATATATTTATGTAAAATTTATTATATATACATTATTTTAAATTTTATATTATATATAAAATGCTTTAAAACATTTATAAATATATTTCATCTGTATAAAGTATATTCATATATAAGCATATATACTTATAAATTATATCATTTGCTTACAAATGATATCATGTTAAGCTATATGACTTGATATCAATAATCAGTTAGAAGAAAACAAAATAAATAATGAGAGACTGCTCTAAGGAGGGAAGAATTAGGGGAAGATAAATCCACTCTGGGTGTTTTTAATGAGTGTTCCAGTTTGGCTTTGTATATAATAGAGAAACATTTGTCCTCTAAGTAACTTCACTTTGATTGCTTTAACTTGCGCTCAGTTGCTCAGTCGTGTCTGGGATCCCATGGGCTGCAGCTCATGAGGCTGCTCTGTTCATAGGGTTTTCCAGGCAAGAACACTGGAGTGGTTTCTCCAGGCGAGAATACTGGAGTGGTTTCTCCAGGCGAACTTCCTGACCCAGGGGTTGAACCCGAGTCTCTTGCATCTCCTGCCCTGGCAGGCGGGATCTTGGCCTCTGCACCACCTGGGCAGCAGACCAGAAACACTCAGGGCCTGTGATATGTTTCTTGCTCGTCCCCCTCTCCCGGGCTTCCTGCTCCACAGGAGTCAACGTGCACAGAGCAGAAAGGGACATGGGGCAGGACTCAGCCTGTGTGTGCCCTGCTTTTCCCTAACCCACCCCACCACGGTTACCCGTGCTGACCTAGATACACAGTCATCTGTGTTACTGATCCTCCCATCTGGTAGAGAAGGTGGGACTCAACTGGGGTCAGGAAACTCACCTGGATTCCCACCAACACCAGGGGGGTGAGTGGGACTGATCGGAGTTAACAAACACCCTCTTTGTTCTCCAAGGGCACTGACAAGGCCCCTGAACATCCTGAATCGCATATCTGGGCGATCATCCTAATTGCTTTGGCAGCACAGGATGGAGGACCCCAGCAACACACCTGGCGCTAAGAATACCAAACCAAGCCCGGATCCACTGTGAAAGCACCTACTGTCCAAGGAGGGACCAGATGCTGTGGGGTCAGGAAAGGAAGGCCGCCCACAAGAGGACGGGTCCACTCATGGAGGTGCGCTGGGCCGGGGGGTCCCTCCACCTCTCCTGAGAGCGCCTCTACTCCTTGCCCTGGGGTGTGGGCTCTTACGGTGTGGCAAGGAGAATCAAGAAAGCCGAGCTGGGAGAGGGCGGAGATGCTTCCAAGCTCGGGTGAAACCAAGTTCAGATCTATCTAACTGCATGAATCATGGCACTCATTGAGCTGTTAACTTATGCATCCAATAAATATGTATTAAGCACGATATATCGAGTGCTGCTCTGAGAACCCGGACAAAACAGTGAACCAAGCAGGCAACCCTTTAGAGCCACAGTCTGGCTGACAGTAGACAACCAGCATGACAGACAAGGACATGACGCAGCCCAGTGTAGGGGACAAGTTCCCGAATGAAAACCACCGGGTAAGGAGAGGGAAACGGCAGGTGTTCAGACCCAAAGCACAGGGGTCAGAGTAAACACCACTAGGTGGTGACTCTGGGGCAAAGCTTGAAGAAACAGACCATGCAGAAATGAGGAGAGAGTGTCCAGGCAGAAGAAAGAGTCCACACAAAGAACTAGAGGTGGGACGGCCTGGGGTATTTAAGACACAGTCAGGACTATGGAAAGTTCTTCAAGAGATAGGAATACAAGACCACCTGACCTGCCTCCTGAGAAACCTGTGTGCAGGTCAAGAGAGTGACAGAATGGGACATGGAACAAGGACTGTCTCCAAATCGGGAAAGGAGCACGTCAAGGCTGCATATTGTCACCCTGCTTATTTAACCTATATGCAGAGCACATCATGAGAAACGCCAGGCTGGATGAACCACAAGCTGGAATCAAGATTGCCAGGAGAAATATCAGTAACCTCAGATATGCAGATGACACCACACTTATGGCAGAAAGTGAAGAGGAACTAAAAAACCTCCTGATGAAAGTGAAAGAAGAGAGTAAAAAAGTTGGCTTAAAGCTCGACATTCAGAAAACTCAGATCATGGCATCCAGTCCCATCACCTCATGGCAAATAGATGGATAAACAATGGAAACAGTAGCAGACTTTATTTTTCTTGGGCTCCAAACTCACCTCAGATGGTTACTGAAGCCACAAAATTAAAAGACGCTTACTCCTAGAAAGAAAAGCTATGACAAACCTAGAGAGCATATTGAAAAGCTGAGCCATTACTTTGCCAACAAAGGTCCATCTAGTCAAAGGTATGGTTTTTCCAGTGGTCATGTATGGATGTGAGAGTTGAACTATAAAGAAAGCTGAGCACCAAAGAATTGATACTTTTGAACTGTGGTGTTGGTGAAGACTCTTGAGAGTCCCTTGCACTGCAAGGAGATCCAACCAATCCATCCTGAAGGAAATCAGTCCTGAGTATTCACTGCAAGGACTGATGCTGAAGCTGAAACTCCAATAGTCTGGCCACCTGATGTGAAGAACTCATTCATTGGAAAAGACCCTGATGCTGGGAAAGATTGAAGGCAGGAAGAGAAGGGGACGACAGAGGATGAGATGGTTGGATGGCATCACCGACTCGATGGACATGAGTTTGAGTAAACTCCGGGAGTTGGTGAAGGACAGGGAGGTCTGGCGTGCTGCAGCCCATGGGGCTGGAAAGAGTCGGACACGACTGGGCGAGTGAACACCACCAACGACAGCAGCCCAGGGCTGGGACTAGTCTGGAGTGAGGGAAACACTTGACTCGGGAGGAAATTTTAAGGGGATCCTAAAGGATTCAGTAATCAAGGTGAATACTATTTTAATGAAATATTTTGTAAACATTAAAGTCCATGCCAAATGGGACTTCCCTGGCAGTCCAGGGGTTCAGCCTCTGCACTTCCATGGCTGGGGTGCCCATTCCATCCCTGGATGGGGAACTAAGACCCCACGTGCCTGTGTGCACAGTCAGAGAAACATTAAATCCGTGCAAAATACAGAAATCTGAGGCGTACGAAACAGCAACATTTGATATGGGACAGAATCTGACTCTACACCGTTCAGCCCAGCCTCACTCACACCATTCCCATAAAAACTTTATTTACAAAAACTGGTGGCCAGCCAGTGAGCCTCAGTGGGCCAGGTATGACTTCTTCCTGCTGTGTTTATCATTTGCCCTGGTGACTGAGCTGTCCCGCCCCGACTTAAATTCAGCGTGTGCCTCGCTCACCTTGCCCTAGGCCTGGGCTGTGAAGGGGCCACGTGCCTACAGAGGCGGCAGCAGGAGGAGGTGAGGTCAGGAAGGCCGCTGGAGGCCACGTTCCAGGCCTTGTGCCCAGTCCAAAGACTCTGCCTTTCAATCCAAATGAAATGCATCACCCCGGAGGGCTTTTTCTTTTTTAACAGAAAGGCCACCTAATCGCAATTTGTCTTGTAAAAATGATGAGTAAAAGTAGAATCAGGGAGAATGACTAAGAAGATGTTTATAGTATTTGAGAAGAGAGGAGAGATGGCCGTGTCGAGGATCAGAGGCAGGTGGTGAAGAAGTGCTGATTCTGGGGGCATTTTGTTTGTTTTGGTTGAAGTAGAGTTGACCTACAATGTTGTGTGGTAGTGTGTGAAACTTCAGGTATTCAGCAAAATGATTCTGTTATACACATGTGTGTGTACACACACACACACACACACTCAGGTTATTACAAGATATTGAGCAGAGTTCCCCATGCTATACAGTAGGGTCCTTGTTAATCATCTATTTTATGTATTTGTTGTTGTTCAGCTGCTAAGTCGAGTCCAACTCTTTGAGACTTCATGGACTACAGCACACCAGGTCCCGCTGTCCTCCACTACCTCAGAGTTTGCTCGACTTAATGATCATCGAGTCGGTGATGCCATCCAACCAGCTCATCCTCTGTCGCCCCCTCTCCTCCCTTCAGTCTTTCTCAGCATCAGCATCTTTTCCAGTAAGCTGGCTCTTCCCATCAGGTGGCCAAAATATTGGAGTTTCAACTTCATCAACAGTCCTTCTGATGAATACTCAGGGTTGATTTCTTTTAGGATGGACTGGTTTGATCTTCTTGCAGTCCAAGAGACTCTCAAGAGTCTTCTCCAGCACCACAGTTTAAAAGCATCAATTTTTCAGCGCTCAGCCCCTTTGGAAATGAACTGAGATCAATCTATCGTTTTTGAGGTTGCACCCAAGACCTGCATCTTGAACTTCTTTATTGACTACGAGGGCTACTCCATTTCTTCTAAGGGATTCCTGAAGACAGTAGTAGATGCAACGGCCATCTGCATTTAATTCGGCCATATTCCCATCCACTGATTCCTAAGATGTCAGCGTTCACTCTTGCCATCTCCTGCTTGACCACATCCAACTTACCTTGATTCACGGACCTCATATTCCAGGTTCCTGTGCTATACTGTTCTTACAGCATCATCGGACTTCATTTTCACCCCCAGCTACATCCATGACTGATTGTCATTTCTGCTTTGGCCCAGCCACTTCTTTCTTTCTGGAGCAATTAGTAATTGCCCTCTACTGTTCCCCAAAAGTGTATTGGACACCTTCTGATCTGGAGGGCTCATCTTCCAGTGTCATATCTTTTTGCCTTTTCATACTGTCCACGGGGTTCTCCAGGCAGGAATACTGGAGTGGATTGCCATTTACTCCTCCAATGGACCACATTTTATCAGAACTCTTCACTACATCAGTTTTGGGTGACCCTGAATGGCATGGCTCATAGCTTCACTGAGTCACACAAGCTCCTTCACCAGAAGGCTATGGTCCCTGAAGGGGCTTCTATATATAATAGTGTATATATGTTAATCCAAACCTCTTAACTTATCCCTTCCCCTCTTTCCTCCTTGGTAATCATAAGCTTGTTTTATATGTCTGTGGGTCTATTTCTGTTTTGTAAATAAGTTCAACTGTATCATCTCTTTAGATTCCATACACGAGCAACATCACATGATGCTTGTCTTTCTCTGAATTACTTCACTCGGTATGACAAGCTCTAGGTCTATCCATGTTGTGGCAAACGGCATAATTTCATTTTTCTATGGCTGGATATATTTTGGAGGTAGAACTAACATGGTGTGTGTGGTACTAGACAGAGAGAGTGAGACGGGAGGAAAGGAAGAGCTCAATATTATCATCAGACGAACTGGAAGGACGGATTTGCCATCATCGGAGAACCACTGACACAGACAGCAGGTTTCAGAGAGTGGACCGTGGCCTTCAGTTTCGACTGCTTTAGATTGGAGGTATCTATGTGCTCATCAAGTGAGCACACATAGTGATTAGTTGATATGGGAGCAAGAAGTAGAGGAGGAGATTTCAGCTGGAAACGAAATACTGACGGCACCTTGAGGTCTCTGTGGGGCTTCCCTGGTGGCTCCAACAGTAAAGAATCCGTCTGCGCTGCAGAAGACCTGGGTTCAATCCCTGGGGTGGGAAGGTCTCCTGGAGAAAGGAATGGCTACCCACTCCAGTGTTCTTGCCCTGAGACACCAATGGATGGATGGCTGTTGTCCATGGGGTCACAAAGAGTCAGACACATCTGAGTGACTAACACTTTGAAATCTATATAGACAACTTATCCCCCTCTCTCACCTCCAGATACTGAAGCCACTCTTCCGTGAACTGGAATTGAAAAAGCTTTTGTGTAGAGAAGACCTCTCTTCATGAGATAGCACTTTGTTACCTTTCACTCTTTTGAGGATCTCCAGCGGCCTAGGAGTTTACTACTACTACTACTACTCAGTCACTTCAGTCGTGTCCGACTCTCTGCGACCCCATAGATGGCAGCCCACCAGGCTCCGCTGCCCCTGGGATTCTCCAGGCAAGAATACTGGAGTGGGTTGCCATTGCCTTCTCCGAGGAGTTTACTTAAAAGCAAAAGAAACTGGATTCTCAGTGAAATACCTGTGGTCAAGTTTTCTTTCCACTGAGTTTCAATTCGTAGTGTTTATTCAGTTTAAACATTGACAGGGTGTTTCAGGTACGAGGAAAGGACAAGGTCAGATGTTAGTGATGACGTCACAAACATGTAACTTCCCAAAATCTGCATCTCATTTTTCTGTCAACTTGTAAAGTGCGAACAGAATTACAAGGTAACTGAACACCTCCGAAGGGGAGACACAGGAGAAAGAGAGAGGAGAAAGGGAACTCTTCCCTGAGTCATTCATCTAGAACAAAGATCTGTTATTTCATATATGTCTCCAAAAACCAACAATACATTTTTCAGACAATCTGAGTCTGTTCAGTTCAGTTCAGTTCAGTCACTCAGTCATGTCTGACTCTTCGAGACTCCATGGACTGCAGCACACCAGGCTTCCTGTCCATCACCAACTCCCGGAGCTCACTCAAACTCATGTCCATTGAGTTGGTGATGCCATCCAGCCATCTCATCCTCTGTTATCCCCTTCTCTTCCTGCCTTTAATCTTTCCCAGCATCAGGGTCTTTTCTAACAAAAAGCTCTTCGCATTTTCCTTTGTTTTGTTTCACAGATTAATGTAAGAATTAATAATATCTAATGTAAGAATTAATATCATCTAAATGCATCAAATGAAAACAGCAGTCTCTTTGTAGTCCTATTTCACTCAAAAATAGAAATTTATAATATTTTGTAACAATCTATAAAGGAATGGAGTATAAAGAAAGAAATATATGTGTTTTACTGAATCATTCTGCTGCACAGTTGAAACGAACACAACATTGTAAACCAACTATATTTCAATAAAAATTTAAAACTCATGATTCCCAGCAACAAAAAAGTAAATGATATATTAAAAAATAGAAATAAATCATTATCCTAGGCAGTCCATCCATAGAAGAAACTGTAGGCTTTGTTGATTCAACCTTTTGACAAAAAGTTATGATTTCTAATTAAATCCATGTTATTCTATACTTCCATACTCTACGCGTTTTTTTTTAATAATGCTGTACTCTAAAAGTTAAAATATCTTTCATCCTTCTCTAACTTACTGTTCTATATTTTATAAAGTAATACAAAGCCAGTGAAATTCAAGGAAGAAAAAGTGTCTTTGTGGGGTACACAAATGACAGATCAAATGTTTCTTTAATTGGATATTTATCTTAAATACTTTATGAAATCAATAAATATTTTACCATGAAAATGTCTATCATTACTGTTTTAAGAAATAAAAGTTGACTTAGAGAAATAAGAGCTCCTCTTCTTGCACAGAACACATATCACAACAGAGAACAGACTTGTGGCTGCAAAGCAGGGTGGAGGGGCGGAGGGCTGGGAGGGCGAGGCGAGCCGCCGCAGACTGTTCCATGCGGGGTGGACAAACAAGGTCCTGCTGTGCGGCACAGGGGACCACGCTCCATACGCTGTGGCACACCATAACCAGAAAAACAGAGAGAAGAAAGTACATGCACAGACAACTGAGTCACTCCGCTGTACAGCAGAAATTAACACATGGGAAATCAAAAGTCTTTTAACAAAAATATCATTATAGTCATAGCTAAAAGGAATGCTGACTCTGAGCAATTGATTTAAAAACATTTACTTCTCAATGTCTTTTTAAACCATGAAGAGAGCTAGTGTTACTTAAAATAAATTCAAAATTTAAGATAAATATTCCCAAGCCCAAGTCAAAGCATAAAAGAAAGAAAAAAAAAATCTAACTTAGGAAACCATTTTCAAATCAACAAAATTAGACTTGCAAACATTCTAGTAAAACGTACGCTAAACTGTTTTTTACAGCAGCATTGAATATTCATTGAATATGATTTTAATTTCTACCATAACTGCATTAAGAATGGGAAAAAGTTGATACAAAAATAAGGAAAAAGAGATTATAAGCTACTCTTTGGAACGAAGAGGGCAAAACACAACGATAAGAACAAGACAGTAGAAATTACAGACCAGATCCTGAGCGCTATTTCGGGAGCACCTTTTGTATGAGGGGGCAGACTGAGGCAAAGATAGCCGTGACAGCTCAATGAGACCAAATGTAAATGTTCAAACCGTGGACAAAAGCCTTGAAGGAAAGTGCTTTTCCCTTCCCGGGATGATCTGCGCTGGCCTTCCAGGTGTAATATTACGTGCACTGATGAGCTGATCAACAGAACAGAACATCTACCCAGCTGTAATCAAGAGTGATTGATGGTTGGGACAAAAAAGTTGATTATCATGACAAGTTCGCTGATGCAGAGAAAATAAGCCTCTGCTTGGGAAATGGATAAAACCTGTTCAGAGACTACCTCCTGAAACCTTATTATATAGAATCTAAGAGAAGGCTTAAAGTCGTACAGAGGAGCCTGATGTCCCAATAAACCTGATAAGAATAAATCTGCCACATGTCAATCTTCAGAGAGTGCTAGGTACAGGATTGAAAAGTGCATGTGGCCCAATAAAATGGAAAGCACATGCTCTCAGTGCTGTGTGATTCTTAAAAGTTCTCTCTCCATGTCTCAAATTATCACTGAGACTTGCACGTGGACACAGAACATCAAACTTTCACAGCAGAGCACGTCTCCATGTGTCCTCCACCGTTCCTCCGCACAAGGAATGCGCTCCCCAAAGGACTGCAACCTTTACTACCATCAGATTCAATTTGTATCAAAACTGAGAGATGGATGGGGACAGCAGATCCCAGAGGCAGTGTTTTGCATTGAAAATGAGGTTTGGCAGGCTTGGGAAAGGTGCATCCAGGCCAGAACATAGGGTGCACGTACAAGTTTGTAAAACAGCGGCTGGGTTATGCAGAGATCCACAGGTTGTGGAGATGGGCATCCTTCTTTTCAAGTTCTGGTTCTACCGCCATATTCTAGCAATGTAACCCAAAATGTGTGCAGTTTATAGCATGCCTGGTACAAAGTCATTCTCCATCAATTCATGATACAACCAAACAGCCGCTCCTCAACTAGTCATCCTAAAATACGCAGTGGGAGGAAGGCAGCTTCATCTCATCTCTAGAGAGATCTTGGGTCATGGGGACATGCAAGAAAGGTAGGTTTCATCACAATTACTGTAGTTAATTAGGGCTTCCCAGGTGGTGCTAGTGGTAAAGAACCTACCTCCCAGTGCAGGAAAGGTAAGAGATGTGGGTTCAATCCCTGGTCAGGAAGATCCCCTGGAGGAGGGCACAGGCAAGCCACTCCAGTATCCTTGCCTGGAAAATCCCATGGACAGAGGAACCTGGTGGGCTACAGCCCATGGGGTCCCAAAGGGCCAGATACAACCAAAGTGACTTAGCACACACACACACTATAGTTAATACAGAGAACAGGACTCAGCAGAAGAGACAACAACAAAGGCAACTATAAGGAAAGGAAAAGTCCATGCAACCCCAAATAACTTAAGAACAGTTTTATGAATTACCTCTCTTCCCGGCACCTCTGCCCCATGCGGTTCTCAGTTTCCAGGGCTATGGTAAGACTGATGATATATGAAACGCTAAAATAACTTACAGTGAGATATAATGAAAAAGCACAAGGAGCCTGATAAACTGTGAGTACAATAAATGGAAATGATTGAACAAATTGGATTTTTCAAATTTTGAGACTTTCTATTATTAGCAACCATTAATGCAGCTGCTACTTTTGGTTTCTACAAGCTCATTAGAGCCTAGTGATATTATGAGAAATGCATATGGTGGTAGAAAGAGATACAAAACAACTGAGGACGTTTATAGAAGACATGCACATCGCCAGGTTCTGGGCCACAGGGCTACATCAAGCATCTCACTCCATGGCTAATAAAGACTTCATGAGTCAGAAAGTGAGGAGGTGGCTGGTATGCTCTGAAATCTTCAGGGTATAATCATAAAGTTAAAATTGGGGAATTTGGACTACACTGATTTCTTTGCAAATAACTGAAAATTCAGAGGTTGTTACAAGACAAGCTTTCCTCATCACAAGAACCAGCTTCAGGGCGGTTCTCAAATCTAATTCCACTTATTCATTTCTTTTTCAAGTCACGTGAATTTCCATTACTCAGGTTTCAGGGAACCAGTTGCTTAGGATACGAATCCTGCTTTGTAGGCAGGCAGTAGGAAAAGGCAACCTAAAATTCCATTTTTTATCAAAATGAAGCAATTATTCTAAATGTTCTTAGTGAAGCTGCAACAGACACTATCTTGGAAAATCCTGTTTCAATGTTCATTTTCTTGAGATGACAATAAAGAAAAACGTTTCTGGTCTTGAGTACTTCGGCCATTTATTTATTCAACATTTATTGAGTGATACTTAAGACTCGTCAAGCTCTCCCAACATTAATAGGCTGCCTGCCTCATCTTTAGGGACAAAGAAAGCATTTTAGCATATTTAATCGGAATCATACCTCTTGCTCACCATGTTCAACCCTCCCCATGACATTCTGTCCTTGAATGGTTTATGCATGCCTAACTCTCTTCTCAAACTCTGCGTTCAATACGTGGCATTTGATGAAACAGACTTGCATAGATTCTCTATTAACCCCACCCTTCAAAACTTACTACAGTAGTGTTGCTTGCCCTTGAGGCAATTCCCAATTTTGAAATATGTTCCTAGGTTCTAGCGATCTGCACTACTGGCAGTCTTACTACTGACATCAACCTTGATTAACTTCTTCGTTACTTGTAGAGCTGAAGTGACCGATTGTCTTAGCTGAAAACTTTCAGCTGACACCAATGCAAGTCTTGAAATAAATTTTCTTTAGTGAAGGTCCCTTGATGAGAGAAGTAAAATGCTGCGCTGGGACCTAGGAGCCTGGCTTTCAAGTCCAGCAGTTTTCAGCAGCTTAGAGACCTTGAAAGCCTCACCATCTTGGCCTTTGGTTTTCCATCCATACAATCTATAAAACAGACAGAATGCTTTCTTAGACATCTCTTAAGTCTTAACTAGTCTCTGAGGGACTCAGAGTATTCCATAGAAATATGAAAATCTCTGTGGTTAGTTGGAGAAGGAAATAGTAACCCACTCCAGTATTCTTGCCTGGAGAATCCCATGGACGAAGAAGGCTGGTAGGCTACAGTCCATGGGGGTCGCAAAGAGTCAGACACGACTGAGCGACTTCACCACCTCACCTGTGGTTAGTGGAGGCTATGTACACATCTGCTTGTCACATCTAAAATCAACTTTCTCTTTCTAGACTTTCAAAATCAAATTTTCCATGTCTAGGACAATTCGATACAAAAGTGAATTTTAATATTTGTTTTTCCTTGTTTATCAAGAAAAGAAGCCCAGAGAAATATGGACTTTTATGGGAATTTCTCTTTTATTCTTAGTCCCTTACCCTTCACTCCATCCGCAGATGAGACTCCAGAATGTTCAAGTCGATTCAGAGTCCTGAAAGTTCCCAATATTGAAGTTTTATTTTTAAAAGCCTGCCAAAGAAACACACTGCCTCTTCAGTAGATTCCCATCCTCTTAAATGGCGCATTGGCTCCAAAAATCTAGAACAGCCAGGCCCAGTATTTCTTGTTCAGTCTTCTGTTCAAGGTTTGTTTCCTGAGAAGCCCTGGCAGGGCCCTGGGCTCTATGCAAGACGCAGAACGGACCGAGCACTCTCTGCGGACCCGCTCCGAGGAGCTCCTCCCGCGGGCTGGCCTGGCGACTCCAGCCCACGGGCCCAGACGGAGTCCTCGGGCGCGGACGCTGGACGGCCCTATCCTAGAACCACATCTGAAGAAGCAAAGCGCCCAGCGGGAGAGCCCGACGCACAGGCCAGAGCTCTCAATAGCTCTGCCAGTCCCGGAGACAAAGAGCACACGCCCATGAAAGAGATGCTTCAAAGCTGCCCGAAAATTAAATTTATAACTGGGTTCCTCTGAAGATCCTTTGGGGCACAGCAGCAGCAGCAGCAACAGACTTAAAGAGGTTGAGAGTTTTTTTTTTTTTTTATAAAGGCGGCTGTGCGAAGGACATATGGTACCTGCTGGTTTTAAAGGTGAAAGGTAAAGACTGACCTGGAGCGGGCATCTCCAATGTTAACGCTAAGATACACAAAGACGCTTTCAACAGGGTCAGTCTCTGCAAGCACCTTTTTTTTTAAAGGAAGATATTTTCAAACTTCTATATTCCTTAAGAAGTACTTTAACATTTGAAGAGTGAAATAACTGTAACTTACTTATTTATCCCATAAAATAAAAATGACCATTCCATGTCATTCACTATAGAGTTTATAATCCTGTTGCCTACATGTTGCATTTTATATCCTTACAACATGGCTCTAAGAAATGGCTCATCATTTTAAATGAGATAATTGTGGAACAAAATTAACACAACCTATTAAGAGAAAACACATTTCAACAATGGTTGTCAAATTCCTGATTGAATATTTTTTCTACCAATTCACTCAGCTTCTCTGGATGCTGTGCGTCTTCAGGTTTGAGGTTACATGGGTTTCCCCATGCATAGATGTGTACTAACCTTTCTCCTAAGATATCAATAAAAAGCTGAAATTTGAATGAAACAACAATAATATCACTCAACTTTCCTGGGCATCTCTGAGACTGAAGATATTGCCAGAAACAGGCATGGGATATTTAGAATATTGCAACTGAGACACACTTTGGGATAAAACATGTAGCTTGAAAACCATAACAGGATAGTAGAGGCAAAAATCCTTTATAAAACTGAAGTATACTCATAAAGGAAATTTGGAAAATAAAGTAAAAGAATAGTTCTACCACTCCAAAACAAGTATTGGTTTTGGTTTTTCTCTCCATCGCAGCAGCATTTCCTTTAAATATCAGGACTCCACCCACCCCCATATTATTGATTTAAATATTTAAAAGATGTGTCCTAAGATCTTATGTTAAAGACAGTGTAATTATCTAAGTTTGGTCATTTGGTAAGAAAAAATATTCCCATTAGCACCTTCATCATTATGTTGCCACGTTTGATTTATGGAAGTTTTCACAGAGATAGGAACTATATTCAAATTTATTGTTTGGTTTCACTGCATTTCTGGGTTCTAAAAGGCAGAACAATGATTTCTATTTTACAATACCCTCAGAAAATGTGTCAGTTACATCAGTGATGATCCAAGGAATCCCTTTGGAGGGGCCTGTGATCTGTAAGGAATGTCTTCTAAGGAGGTTGCTTTCCCTCTGGTTCATCAAGCAGTCCCCTAAAGTCATTAACGCTTGGCTGTCTCGAGTCTTAAAGGATTTGTTCCTGCTGTATTCTAGTTCAGGGGTTTACACTGACACTTGCATTTTCCTGGTGTTTATGACTAACTGTGAGTGAAGAGCAGTGAAGGGGCATTGGGAAGGCTCTGCAGACCTTGTGGGGAGCGGAGCCCACGGGGAGGAGAGCCCAGCACAGCGGACTGCCCCGGGTCATTCCACGGGGCAAGGAGCCCTGGGAGTCTCCCTCTGGATGCTGGGCAGGGAACATACAGGGCACCAGCCACACCATCGCTGTAGGGCAGGCTGGCTCTCTGGGTGGACCAGCCACACCATCGCTGTAGGGAGGCTGGCCCTCTGGGTGGACTCACCGCCCTATCTGGAGCAGGTGAGGCAGAAACGGCCTGGACATGCACACCAGCCCGGCGTGGCCCACCTCTGCCATGCGGCCTTGGATAAGCCTCCTCCGCACTTCATGCCTCCTCGTTTCCGCCTTGAAATTAGCAAGCTTCCCTCAGTCTCTAACACACCAGGAAGTGCTATTTGGGGAACGTCCACCAGACTGACACTTAGATACTACAAGTTTGTGATCCCTCAGTTTCGGGGCCTCAGATCTTATTTTCCATGCTATAAACAGTCATTGAGTAATTAATCATTCTCTACCTCACTTAATAATCTTACAGCCACACTGGCCTTGCTGTAAGTTTTCTTTCAAAGGCACACTTACCAACTGGTCCAGGCCAATGGGAATTGATGCTTATTTTATGATGCTGATAAAATAATTGGACAAATTAGAACCTTTCATTCTTTAATTAGAAGCATTTTTGCATAACTCCATGTGTGTCCCACATAAATGTCAAAAAGAGTTTCATTTTCCCCCCAAAGTGAATGCCTGCACCAGGAGAAGGTAATCTGATTGAAAATGCATACAATATAATGTACTACTTAGAAAAATATCCATAGAGCAAGAAATGGAAAATGTACTGGGAACATGTATGGCATAACACCAAACTGCAGGCTTTATAACATGAAGGGTTAAAGAAATAAATAAAAGCTTAGAGGGAAAGGAAATTGAATTTTCATGATGTAGAGATGAAAAGAACTACAAGCTATTATTTTCATTGGAAGAGGAAGAAGCTTTGAAATGTAAAAAGGTTCATAAGGCAAAAATACTTTCCTATGTGACAGAGGATTCAACCAAGCATACAAGTGAATTACAGCGTCACTTTTCCAGATTCTAGGTTTAAGAATGGAAACAGGATGATAAATGCTCGATATACGTGGAAAGAGCAAACAGGCAGTTTTATTGGGATTTAAAGCTTTTGAAGAATAAAATGATCTATATGCACATATATATGTATTTTCTCTTTATTTAGAGACATTTATATATGAATGAATGGATCATAAATCCAATTTATCTTGGCATTCAGTATTAAATATTTCACAAAATTGGTATTTATAGATATGACCAGTCAATGAATAAACAAATCTTATATTTTCAGCACATTAGTTCCCCTTTACTGACATCATGATGCTAGAGAGACATTTTTAAGGTCTCTAAAGGAGTTTCCACTCCTATATTTCAATTTTGCAATAATTATATTTTGCTTGTAAATCATAGTTAATAGGTTGCTATGTCATTTATAAACTCAATAATATTGGAACTTCCTACTTAAAAAAAACACAACTACGATTTTAAAAATTTGCACAGCATAGTACATTTATAATCAAGGTTCAACAAGGAAAAATGTAAGGGCAATGAATGTACGTGTCCAGTTTGTACAGATCAAAGAACTGGCCTGGGTAAATATTTGACAAATTCAGGTGGTCACGCTATTCAGCTCAAAGCTAAATCAAACCTCCACAGGAGTACCTATTGGAGGTATGATAACTGTAATTAAGTCCTAACCCCTGGAAATGATGGATATGTTACATTACATGACAAAGGGGGTGAAGTCAGCAGATGAAAGTAGGTTGCTAAACCGCTAAATTTAAACTAGAAAAGTTATCCGGGCTTATCCAGGTGGGTCCACTGTGGTCACAAAGGTCCTTAAATGTGGAAGAGTGAGGCAGAAGAGTGAGAGTGAGTCCATACGAGATGAACTCATTCGGCCTTGCAGTCTGGAGGCTAGGAGGGGGTATCACGCCAAGGAAAGAGGGCCGCTTCTAGACAAGAAAGACAAGGAGCTGAAACCTCCCCAGAGCCCCCGAAGGGCCGTTACCCCGCGGACACCCTGCCTGCAGCCCTGTGGGACCCACTCCGACTCTCAGCTCCACAACTAGGCGGTCACAGAGCGGGGTCACCTCAAGACCCCGAACGTGCGGCACTCTGCTGCAGCAGCAGGAAAAGACGGACACAGCAGCCTCTAACGAGGAGTCGCCGCACTGCTGTCATGACTGACAGTGGTGCCTGCCAGGCCTCCAAACACCGCGGGGACCGCGGGCTTCTCCTTCAGAGGAATCTGATAGCGCGGTCGTGAGAGTGAGAACCGATTTCCCTAAAATATACATCCTGGTCCCTAGTCACCTTGAAAATTCATTAGCAAATGAACACAAATACAGCTTTTTTATAAAAAAAACACAACTACGATTTTAAAAATTTGCACAGCATAGTACATTTATAATCAAGGTTCAACAAGGAAAAATGTAAGGGCAATGAATGTACGTGTCCAGTTTGTACAGATCAAAGAACTGGCCTGGGTAAATATTTGACAAATTCAGGTGGTCACGCTATTCAGCTCAAAGCTAAATCAAACCTCCACAGGAGTACCTATTGGAGGTATGATAACTGTAATTAAGTCCTAACCCCTGGAAATGATGGATATGTTACATTACATGACAAAGGGGGTGAAGTCAGCAGATGAAAGTAGGTTGCTAAACCGCTAAATTTAAACTAGAAAAGTTATCCGGGCTTATCCAGGTGGGTCCACTGTGGTCACAAAGGTCCTTAAATGTGGAAGAGTGAGGCAGAAGGGTGAGAGTGAGTCCATACGAGATGAACTCATTCGGCCTTGCAGTCTGGAGGCTAGGAGGGGGTATCACGCCAAGGAAAGAGGGCCGCTTCTAGACAAGAAAGACAAGGAGCTGAAACCTCCCCAGAGCCCCCGAAGGGCCGTTACCCCGCGGACACCCTGCCTGCAGCCCTGTGGGACCCACTCCGACTCTCAGCTCCACAACTAGGCGGTCACAGAGCGGGGTCACCTCAAGACCCCGAACGTGCGGCACTCTGCTGCAGCAGCAGGAAAAGACGGACACAGCAGCCTCTAACGAGGAGTCGCCGCACTGCTGTCATGACTGACAGTGGTGCCTGCCAGGCCTCCAAACACCGCGGGGACCGCGGGCTTCTCCTTCAGAGGAATCTGATAGCGCGGTCGTGAGAGTGAGAACCGATTTCCCTAAAATATACATCCTGGTCCCTAGTCACCTTGAAAATTCATTAGCAAATGAACACAAATACAGCTTTTTTAATCCTCTCTTATGATGGAAATAAAATAAGTCTATGTTTTAGATAAGAAGGATGCAAGTCTTTATTCTGTTTCTTATGTTAATAATCATAATATATTAAAGTGCTTCCTAAAGCAGACCTAAACGCATCTCTAGTATTTTTAAATCTGATTTTGATATCCATCTGGAAGATCAGTAGAAACGCTGCTGCTGCTGCTGCTGCTGCTGCTGAGTCGCTTCCGTCGTGCCCGACTCTGTGCGACCCCAGAGACGACAGCCCACCAGGCTCCCCCGTCCCTGGGATTCTCCAGGCAAGAACACGGGAGTGGGTTGCCCTTTCCTTCTCCAGTGCATGAAAGTGAAAGTGAAAGTGAAGTCACTCAGTCATGTCGGACTCTTCGAGACCCCATGGACTGCAGCCTACCAGGCTCCTCTGCCCATGGGATTTTCAAAGCAAGAGTACTGGAGTGGGTTGCCATTGCCTTCTCCTAGTAGAAACACTTGAAAAGATATAAAAAGAAAAAAAAAAGGATCAACTGTCATGAAGTGGTGAGTTACCCATTACTGAAGATAGTCAACCCAAAGACTTAGTCTTGATCCAGCCAATGGTTTCTTTTCATTTAGTGGGAGATTGGGTTCAATAAACTTGAAGTCTTTTTCTAAGACTTCATTTACAGTAAGTTTCCTTAACACGGACAAAAACATTAACAGTGAAACTGCTGGCAGAAATGCTGATACTTGAAGGAGCCCCCTTAGCTGCAAAGAGTGGAAATGTGGCTCCTGAAAGACCTCCTCAACATCACCCAATCAGTTCCAAAGTGAAATTTCAGAATAAAGAAGGATACACTTAACAATTATGGAAATATACAACTGTTTGCTGAGTATTTTTAAATGATCAAGACTGCACTACTAAGTTCAGAACTCTTGTTTGTATGTCAGGGAAACTTTTTTTATACCAGCTGGAAGAGAATATTACATAATACTGATCACTTGAAATATTTGTAAGTCAAGCTATAGTAATTTTCTTAAAATTCAAATCAAGGTGCTAATTATTAAAAAAACAAACACTGAAACAAACAAAAAGAAACAAAAGACATCCTTTCAAATCAAATGCTGGATGCTTACTGTATTCTCTCACTACTGACAGTAGCCCATTCGAGCACTAGGCAGGCAGCCTCCTCTCCACATTTTTAAGTCAGCAGAGGGAATGTTATAAAATTATCTGGTGACTGTACCAGTTTAAGGATGAGATCATAAGACAGTAGCAAACTTTATACAAAATGAAATGTTCTCACAGAAGGAAAAAGCCACTCTGTCTGTGACACAGCTGTTTCCTCCGCCTGATCATCTCATGGGCTACTCATCATCGCCGAAGGGGCCTACTTGCCTATGGTGATTAAATGCGGGAAGGCCTAACATTCTCTAGAACCCAGACTTGTTTGGTCATCTCCATAGAGCACATCAATTTAGGGCCAGCTCAGGGCACCCTGGAAGGGTCACACTGATAGGCTGGGCTCCTCAGTTTGCCGAGCACACGCCCAAATGCTCAATTTTTGTTCCTTCCAAACCAGCATTCCTTTTCTTTTCTGTTATCTCAGGACCAACTCCACACCAGGGCAGGTTGAGGAGAAGTGTCAGTATTTTCCATATGGGTTGCAATGGCCTTGAAATAGCACCTGGGACCTACCTTATTTCAGAGATGGTATTTATTGAAAATCTCGTTAGTCCTCAATTCAGACTGTTCCCCAACAGCAAGTGTGGCATCTAAATTTAGCACTCCTGGGAGACCAAGAATTACCATTGAACCACAAGTGCAGTCTGCTTCATAATATACTACACTCCGGAAGTAAAGCACATAAGGAGTTAAAATGTTATCATTGAATTTTCACATGCTCAGTCACCGGAGAAAAATGTTTCAGAAATCTCTTCTGCAAGATTAGAACAGCAAACTGCATTTTTTCAGTGAATACTAAACGGTAAACTTACATCAGAATTAAATCTCAACTGGCAAATGTTGCACGAAATGATCTGCTTTCTTCGATGAGGAAGAGGAACCCCGAAAGTATGATTTATTACAGCTTTCTGAATTGGGTCCATCTGTAATGACAAAAAAAAAAAAAAAATACAACAAACAGAAATAAAGCTTGTCAGTTCCATTGGAATGTTGCCTGTTTCATTAAAGAACCAATCTGGACAGCTTCAATCTATTGCCTGCACTAGAAAGAACATTTTTATTCTAAGAAAAGGCATTTCTACTTTCTTAGAAAATAAGACAACATCAAGCCGGAAGCACAGTGTGATAAAGAAATGATAAAGGCACCCATTAGAGTTTGCATGCTGGCCACTTCTCTCACTTAGGATCCACAATTGTCCCAGTGTGATAACCCTCCTGTATAATTAAAGATTTATCAAAACTCAAGTTATCGTGACTGTGTGAAATCCTACACAGCAGTGAGTCTGTACCATTGCCTCAAACGGACTTCAAAATAGGCAAGCGGCCATGAAAATAACTTGAGCCTCTTTATGTATAATTAACCTTCTGCTATGTTTGGTATCTTTTCTGCCTTAAGAATCTAGCATGGGTTTCCCCTGCCATCTGAAAGGAGAAGCCACTACCTAAGGACCCATCTAGCGGAGGGCTGCAAAAAGCAGATGGAGATAAAGCACAGAGGCCCAGAGACACAGCGCAAAGCCTTGGCGGCTGGCTGCTGAGACGCAGAGCATGCTTCCCTGGGGAAAGAGCTGGCAGCACCGACCTTGCTGATCACGGGTCCTGCCGCCTCTACAAGGGCTGTTGCAAAAGCAAAGGCTGGGTGCCATTTCCACCATTTGTCCTTTTTTTTTTTTTTGCAAATCCTCTTCAGATTTGCTTTGTTTAGTGAAAGCAGGTACTAATGCTGGTCTTTGGTCAAATTGAAGTAGAAAACAAACTTTGAAAAAGCAAGGGTTGCTTGCACACAAATTCTGCTTTCTAAGAATTCAAACATGTGGAACTGTGGGTTCTTTCAACGATCACTGACTGATCCCCTAACACATGGTGCTCTCCTATGGGCTCACTACTCAGAGGTCAGAGAGTTTGGGCCAGGTGTCAGTTCTCTCTGCATCCCACTCCCAGGACAGGATACGGGACATCCAAAGCATGATGCTGGCAAAACAACACTGGTAAAACGTTCATCACCAAGGTTCGTTCCAGGGTTCTCATCCACGGTTCCTAAACATTAGTCAGAATCAAACTTTGATTGTCTTCTTAATACACGCGCAGCCTCTTTGCTCTTATGCATTATCTCTTAAGCTTGTGATGAAGTTTAGTCATAATAACTCTTGAAATCACTTAGCTCGGTACAGTGCCAGGCACATTAAAAGTCAATAAATCTTGGCTATTACGTTTTCTCTTTTGTGTACACGTATGTGATGATTAGGGGTAACAGGAACCTCGCATTCCTACGGTCTCGGTTGGCACTTTCTATCTCTCACATGTCCAAAAAATCATTTCAAAATGATTTCAATGTCTTACACCAGCCACTGATTCTGTTCAATACTTGCAGACTTTGGAACTCTTAACTCTCATCCAATACAAAGTTCTTCTGAGAGTCTTCCCCATGGACTGAATCAGTTCAGACAAGATTTGACACACACAAAAGCTAAGAATATGTCTGTGAAATAATGCTGTAAGCGCTTCTGTGATACATTATAGTTCACTAATTAGCCTAAATCAGTCACTGATAAATTCTACCTCCTTTTGTGTGTTTCAAATCATCAGAACCAATTAACTCATAGACTCTTTCCACCAGTAGGTAGGATAAAGGTTTTCTCTACTCACAACTTCTATAATGTTGTCTAGACACTCATAATGCACTATTCTAAATAATAATAAAATAATAGCATCAATAAAAAAAATGATAGCACTCAGCATTTATTAAGTGCCTCTCCGTGCTAAGTACTAGGCTAGATGGTTTCTATATTAAACAGCTGTGACCAAGAAGAGCTCATGGGTTCTCATTTGTAGCTTTCATCACCACTTTACATTTTCCTGATGTTCATCCCAGATTTTGGATGAAGCTCAGCTGCCCCACAATTTTTCTGGTCACTTCCAGGAATTAACAGATTCTAGGATCCCCTCCCCCACTAGTGAATTATACCATACTTTCTTTTCAACCAGTTTTGATTTTAATTTAAATACAATAAAGCTCACCAATGTTAAATTTACAGTTTGGTGAGATTTGACAAATAGATACAGTCTTAATAATTACCTCATAGAACACTTCCATTACCCATAAAGTTCCCTCATGAGGTCACTTCCTGCCTCCCACCCCACCCGGTGAAATCACTGCTCTGCCTTCTGTAACTATATTTTTCCCTTTCCTCAAAGTTCATGCAAATGAAATCATACACTATATGATCTTCTGTGTCTGGCATCTTTCATTCAGCATGATGTTTTTAAGATCCACCCGTGTCGTTGCACACACTGGTAACATTCCTTTTTACTGCTGAGTAGTAGGAGAAGGCAATGGTGCCCCACTCCAGTGCTCTTGCCTGGAAAATCCCCTGGACGGAGGAACCTGGTGGGCTGCAGTCCATGGGGTCACTAAGAGTTGGACACAACTGAGTGACTTCACTTTCACCTTTCACTTTCATGCATTGGAGAGGGAAATGGCAACCCACTCCAGTGTTCTTGCCTGGAGAATCCCAGGGACGGGGGAGCCTGGTGGGCTGCCGTCTCTGGGGTCGCCCAGAGTCGGACACGACTGAAGCGACTCAGCAGCAGCAGCAGCAGCAGCAGCCCTTTGTAGGGGTGAACCCCAGCGTGCTTCCCTGGTGGCTCAGACTTGAAAGAATCTGCCTGCCGTGCAGGAGACCCAGGTTCAGTCCCTGGGTCTGGTAGATTCCCCTGGAGAAGGAAATGGCAACCCACTCCAGTATTCTTGCCTGGAGAATCCCATGGACAGAGGAGCCTGGCGGCTACAGTCGATGGGGTCACAAAGGGTTGGACACGACTGAGCAACTGACATTTTCACTTTCACCCTTACATGATTATCCATGTGTTAGCTGATGAATGTTTGAATTGTTTCCAGTTAATTCTATACGTTTTTCAAATCTTAATACATGATCTAAGCTCATTTCTAAATTCAGTTCTGCATCTGAATCCAAACATTAAAAATTAACATAAAGTTGCCATTTACTTTTCTTAGTTTGAACCTCGAGTGCTCGTGAGAAAGGTCATAGGGCATGGCACAGGATTCTTCGCTACCTACACTGCCCTGTCTCCCACCCCAGTTCAAACTTTCCTCAGCCCTGCCTCACCCTTATGTCCTCAGAACCGAAACGGACCTCAAGCAGAACCCAAGAGCCGGCAGCCACAGGGCTGCGTGCAGGACGCTGCAGAGCCCGCCTCCCGCCTCCCGGGTCCCTGTGACAGCGCGCACAGATGCCGCCACAGTGCTCCGTGACAGCACAGAGAGCACTGGGGGGGCTTCCTCTTTGGCCAAAACGAAGGAAAACTAAAACGCTGAAAGAGGCACTAATTTAGAGGCAGCTGCCTCCCCATTTCTATTGCATCTGTTCCATCTGCACAAACAGGATCCATTTCTCTTAGGGATCAGGTGAATTACACCTGTATTCTATTCAGGAATACTGAAGCCCCTTTATAATGACACTGTGAAGTAAAAAGGAACGACATATTCATTTTAAAGATGTTCTCTGAAAATACATAGTTTTGAGTTTATCACATTTCGAGAGTAGCTATTTTTGTCATTCAGTAATGTTGCTCACTTTCACTGACTGCGTTCAATCCAAATCGGTGTGGGAGATATTTTAAAAGCAGACACTTTAGGCAAATGTGGCATATTCTCTAGATTTAATTCTTTTTTTTTTAACTGAATATTGTTCTGATCACTATAGCTAAAAAATCAAACTTTAAAATGCAAAGTATTGTGTTCTTTGAAGGCAATCTTATTTTCCAGTATACATTTTTTTTAACGGAATTATCCTTTAATGATGAAATAAAAACTATAGTTACGCCACTACACGTAATTCTCTATTATTATTTCAGGAACCTAGTACAACAAAATGACAAAAGTTTAATGCCTTCAATAATGGACATAAGTCACAGTCACCTCTTTAATAGATACAGCTACAAATATATGGAAAGCCGTTTACAACAAGGAATTAACAAGGGCTACATCTAAGTAATTTCTGCTGTTAAACAGGTAATTAAGTGATACCACATGGTCTATATTGGAGAAGGAAACGGCAACCCACTCCAGTCTTCTTGCCTGGAGAACCCCATGGACAGAGGAGCCTGGCGGGCTACCGTCGGTGGGGTCACCAAGAGTCGGACGCGACTGAGCGCCTAAGCGCAGCACGTGCTAAATGACTAAAAATGGCACCTGCTGTCCCTCGGGGGACACGCACAGCCACTTTGTTCATTCTGCCCAAACACGGCATCGTTTAGCATTGAGAACCCTACCCCATGGACAGCGGGGTCTGGCGGGCTACAGTCCGCGGGGTCGCAGAGTCAGGTGGAGGGAGGGCTGCACACGTGCTGTGGGGGCAAATGCAGATGCACTGGAATCAAACGCTCTGTCCCAAAGAAAGGCGCGCGTGTCAGTTTCCTCCCTGCGAACCGACAGGTCCGAGCTGTCAAAATAATCATACTTTACTGTGTGTGAGTATCATCGCTTGGAATCTGTCTGCAGAAGCAGTCTCAAGAAATGCCAATGTGTACAGGAAAGAGAAAAGGAGTTCCTGGGTTAAATAAGTTGTAGGGAACCTCGGTGCCGCAGCCTGGGCATTCACAGCGCACATCTAACATTAATCCTCTGAGATGTCCCACAGTACAAAATATCTGCTTTAAGTAACTAATTTCTAAAATAATATAACCAAAGCTTTTGTCGTTTGTTTTTAAATTTAGCATCTTTGTTCAATACACACAGTTTAAAAAATGTGATCCTGTAAAATAAAATCGTTATATGAATATGAATAAAATGTAAGCTTTTGTGCAAAAATAAAGTCATTAAACTAAAAATGTAATACCCAGAAAGCACAGTCGGACATTTCACTGAACCCATGCAGCCCCGAGTTAAAAACTAAAAAGAAATGGTAAAAGCTACATGGTATTTTAAGGCATAGTTATATAATACCTAAAGTGGGATATTTTGAAAGCTAACATTTTCCAAATACATTATCCAACACTCCCCAAACCAACACACACAAGTGAAGAATGATACACTAGCTATTGATATGCTCACCCCAACTCGAGAGTAAAATTCAATTTCAAACTCAGCCTAAGGCCTTATTTAAAGCCAAATGAATATGTTTTCCTTCATTTCAGGTTTAAGGATCTTTGCGTTTCTTTCCCAGACCTTGCTTTTCCCTCGCCTCCCTCGGGGCATTCTGCTAAACTGGTTTGTAGCTGAGTGGCCAGGGCCAGCCTCCGGTGAGCCGCTGAGGCTCCCTTCCCAACGCCCTTCCCTAGGTCGCTGCTGTGTCTTCAGGGAGGATGGATGGGGCTGAACCTTGCCTTTACCTCTCCTGCTCTAGAGACCTCCTCCCTCTGTTCCTGTTAGTTTGTCTGTTCCTGTTAGCTTGGTTTTCATATCAAAGAATAAGAATTTAAATGCCAGAGTGTTTAGAAGTCTAGAAATATAAAGGTCGTCTCTTCCAGCTGGTATTTCTAGGTGACAGTGACCTGTGACAATCAGGCTAAGGTCACACTTACTGGCACTCACGGTGTATCTGGGCTTGTAAGCATTGCTTCTAGTCTAGCAACCTCGTGAGGAGCTCTCATTGCCCGTTGCCTAATATCACAGAAGTAATAAGCAGCACAACTTCCCACCCTGGCCCCCTCCACCCAGCACCACAATAAAGCTTTGTGATAATGGTGTCCTGGAATGCGTGACCCTGTAATGTAAAGTGGCATCACCGACTCGATGGACATGAGTTTGAGTGAGCTCCGGGAGTTGGTAATGGACAGGCAGGCCTGGCATGCTGCAGTCCATGGGGTCACGGAGAGTTGGACACGACTGAGTGATTGAACTGAATTGAATATTAAGTGACACGTAGTTTATTCCGTCGACTATGAACTAGTAAAATTTGTGTTTATATGACTCGTGTGTGTGTGTGTCCGTTGCTTAGTAGTGTTTGACTCTCTGTGACCCCATGGACTGTAGCCCACTGGGCTCCTCTGTCCATGAGATTCTCCAGGCAAGAACAGTGGCGTGGGTTGCCATTTCCTTCTCCATTATATGACTTACACATTATTAAAAATTATAATAATTGCGTTTCTTCAACAAATTTTTCCATTTGAGAAAATTTGCAACTTTTGCCCTCTTTTAAAAACAGACACATAATTTCCATACCCAAAAGCGCATGCATCTTTTTGTTAATATAAATCTTAAATGTATCATCAGTTGCCTTTTTTCAAACATGTGCCTGCTCCATGGCATCACCTTTCCCATCAAGAGCACCAAGGACTTCAGCATCCCTCCTTTCTCTGAGGTTGAGGGACGGAGGGAATTTGACAAGAATGCCAATCGCCCAAGGCCAAGACACAGCTCTGAGCAGGGCTGGAGGGAGGCTGCCTGTGAAGCCTCCTGCTTTCTCTGCTTTTGTCCAACAGCGAAGGACATGTGTGAGCTCCCTTCACAGACGGATTCATTCAATGAGAGGTAAGCGTTCACCATTGAGCTCACTAATCAGGTCAAGCTCTAGTCTGCTAAATTGATACATTTATGTAGGAAATACAACATATTCAAGATACAAGGGCAGAACCGATTTTTCAATGCACCCAGCTTTCTTTTACCCTCATATCTTCTGCACATTCCTCTTCTTCTGCCTTGAAAACCCTTTCCCCACACCTTCTGCTTCATCTTCCTCTAATGCCTACCTACTTCTCGGGACTCCAGACAGAACCCATCTCTTCTCAGCTGACCTCCTTCAGAGAGGCCAGGTCCCCAGCTCATCCTTCATGCCACTCCACTGCCCCATCTGAAGGCCTCTCCTGTCTCAGGTCTCACCCAAAACGGGGAACGACAAGGCGGCCACGCCTCTGTGCTCTCTGCACCTGGGAATTAACGGGGTGGCTCCCACTTGGGCCAGGGCCCACCATATGACTGCTGAGTTGCTAAAACATAAACTGAGTATTATTGAAGGCTGATATCAAAACTTAACATCTGTCTTGGAATGGTGTTAACCGCAGCAGTGAGAAAACCTGGGTTCACAAGGGAACCTTACGCATGAGGGGTGAAGAGAGTTTATGAGAAGTGAAAGCATGTGGATTAATGACCCCAGGATACAACAGGGGTAGAGACGCTCAGAGCAGAGTCTGCAGCTGGCAGCCGCCACACAGGACTTGCATACATTCACTCATGAGCGCATCTCTAGACACAGGTTCATTTAAGCGCTGAAGCAATGGTTCGCCG
The DNA here is from genome assembly GCA_006408615.1 of Connochaetes taurinus. Taxonomy (NCBI): domain Eukaryota; kingdom Metazoa; phylum Chordata; class Mammalia; order Artiodactyla; family Bovidae; genus Connochaetes; species Connochaetes taurinus. The sequence goes on along the minus strand of SJXO01006693.1, from coordinate 28,963 downwards.
GTTCTCTTTCTACTTTACAGGTCAACATCAGACCATTTCCCAACCAGGGGTCTTCCCAGGCAAAGGCAAAGAGACACACTGTTCTACTCAGTTCAGGAGAAGCTGATTTTGCTCAGAAAACCAGTGCTTGAACTTAAATGCGCCAAACCCTGTGGATGCTCTCCAGGTACTCAGGGCATGTCCAAACGAAGAGACCTTTCAGTAGTTTCTGCCATGGCTATTTTCCCTAATGTTCTCCGAGCAGACTAATAACGTGAAACAGAGAGTTCAAAGTAAAGCATGATGAGCTTGAAGGAGTCGTAAAAGATTATTTTTCTTGGAATCGTGTATATGCTCTGGCAAGTTGCATTCAGCCAATGTATTGTGGCACTGTTGTGGAATTCCCACAGGTAATTGCACTCTTGAGATTTTTTTTCCTTTTTTAATTAAAAAATTATTGACATATTTGATTCATGATACTATTAGTTTCAGGTATACAGCAATGTGAGTCAGTTTTACACACACACATACATGTACTCTTGTTAAGATTCTTTTTCATTATAGGTTACTATGAAACATCGAGTCTTAACTCCCTGTGGCCGTGGAGCGGGCCTCTGCTGCTCATCTATTCTAGGTGTGCCAGTGTGTGTCTCTGTTCATCCCAAATGCGTCGGTTTGTCCCTCCAGCCTCCTTCCCCTTGGGTAACGGTAAGTTTGTTCACCTTGTCTGTGGGTCTATTTCTGTTTGGCAGATCAGTTCATTATTGTATGTAACATATATAATTTTACAGATTCTTTTGCTTTCTAGATTATTGTAAGATATTGAGTATAGCTCCTTGATTTTTAATTGAGTTTGTGGACATATTACTGACACATTCTCATAATGGAAGTTTAATCCTGCTCACCTTTAAAAACCATCTGGATGTGGTATTCTCAGGGAGTAGGGCAGGCGCCATGTACCACCCATGTTCTCATTCCCTGTGGTTCTCATTTTCTTTCCTGGAACCCAGTGAAGATTAATATATATTTAAATTTTATTGACATATCTCCTATATCAAAAGAAAAGGTATACCAAGAGAGAAGGAAAAAAACTCACAGGAAAAAAAGGAAGAAAAGAAAGTGATTTCCTTCTATGGATGGTCATCCTTTTTCTGCAATGGGATATTTTTCTTCAGGCCAAATAAATACTCAGATGAGTTCAGTCGCTCAGTCGCGTCCGACTCTTTGTGACCCCATGAATCGCAGCCCGCCAGGCCTCCCTGTCCATCACCAACTCCCAGAGTCCACTCAGACTCATGTCCATTGAGTCAGTGATGCCATCCAGCCATCTCATCCTCGGTCGTCCCCTTCTCCTCCTGCCCCCAATCCCTCCCAGCATCAGAGTCTTTTCCAATGAGACAACTCTTCGCATGAGGTGGCCAAAGTACTGGAGCTTCAGCTTTAGCATCATTCCTTCCAAAGAACACCCAGGGCTGATCTCCTTTAGAATGGACTGGTTGGATCTCCTTGCAGTCCAAGGGACTCTCAAGAGTCTTCTCCAACACCACAGTTCAAAAGTATCAATTCTTCGGCGCTCAGCCTTCTTCACA
>SJXO01006693.1:0-17029 GCA_006408615.1 Connochaetes taurinus | reverse complement strand
AAAAAAAAAAAAAAAAAAAAAAAAAAAAAAAAAACCAGTAGTCCAATATACCCAATATTTGATATCAATGAATTATAGTTTGCAAGCAAAGGATTATTCTTGGTCATATTTAATCAGAAAATCTATTCCATTTAAAATAACCACTCTTCTAAATAATATTTTAACATCAAGAATATTGATTTAGGATCATGTCACTTGCTCTGAAATCTTCAGAAAATCTTAAAGGAAGATGCTTTCCTTCACTTCTTAGACTATGTAATTCCTTTCGTCATGAAAATAATTAATGACAAGAACAAAAAAATGACATTTCACTCTTCCTCTGTTGCTGAATTTATTTGTATTTTAAGTGAACTTTCTAAACTAGTTCTTCAGATATTTCTTGAAAGCAATTTCCATTCAGCAAAGAGTTCTTGGCTAAAAAAAAGCAAACATAAGAGCAGCAATCACAATGAAGAGAATGTCCTAATGCTAAAGACTTCTGCTAATTACCTGGGGGGAAAAAAGAAGAAAAAAATCCGGCTGCCTGAGTGGTTTGGGATGGAAATGTTAACTCTTCAGGAAAACCCAGCACAGTTCAAGTGTCAGGCTCCTAAACTGAATTTCAAGCAATTTCAAAACAATGAACAGGAAAAGACCACGTATGGCATGACAGGGCCTGGCCAGCACTCCCGTAAGCATTCACTCTCTCTCATATAAACCCACAGGGGCTACAACAGAAGCAATACCGGGCTCAGCAGGCAATGAAGGGGAGAGTGAGCCCTGGGAGATGGAGTCGAGAGTGGCTCTGAAACAAACAAGTATCCTGGAGGACAGGCCTTGTAGTGGGCAGACTTGTATTCACATTCTAGAATGGTCACCTACTCACCTTTTGGCCTTAGGAAAGAGTACTAAGAGGATTAAATGAGATAATATACGTGTAGCACTTGATACAGAGGCAGACACGTTCAGGATCCACGGTGATTTTATAGTTTCCAGATACTCTCATCCTCTAGATATTTGTGGAAAAATTAATAACGCCTATGCTCATTCTCCAGGGATGATAAGATAATGGTTGAACACAGAATCATTTTAAAATATTCTGGATTGATTGTTGAGACGTTGGTTAATATGACAACAAGCATAAAGCAATGAATTGAAGATGAATTGGGAAGGTTCATCAGTTTGACAAGACCTTGACCATTTAGGCTTGCAAGGTGTCAAGGACAGGGAAGGACACCCTGGGGAGCGGCCAGAGATGGTTTCTGGATCGGCATTAGATGTTTGTCAGAAGGACAAACACCTTCCTCTAACTCCAGAGGAAGGTACGATGCAAAACAAACAGCTCCAGCCTTCAGAAAGGAACTTAGAATACAGTTAGAAAAACATACGCACAGTTTAGCTCAAATCAGCAAGTGTGAAAATAAACACCTGGCCAAAGTGTCAGAGGAAAGGAGATCTTTACTGGTGTGGGATGTCCCAGAAGGCTTCACATGAATGACCCCATGTGAGCTCAACAAGTCAGAATTATTTAGATGGAAATGACAAGCATAAGAGCAATAACCCACGTTAAGGTATAAAGGAACGTGATGCTGTCAGTAAACATTTAAAATTTAGGTGTGAGAGGAGAACAGTGTGAGTGGAAGACGTGAAAAGAGTGAGGGAAACGGGCACGTGCACGCCACGTGTGCCGGGCTGATGAGCTTGTACTCTCGTCCTTGCAGCAATGTTCAGCTGTAAGAAAACATCTAATTCTAGAGGATGAAGTGCTAGTTACTCAGTCGTGTGTCCAACTCTTTGTGACCCCATGGATGGTAACTGCCAGGCTCCTCTGTCCATGGAATTCTCCAGGCAAGAATACTAGAGTGGCTTGCCATTTCCTTCTGCAGGGGTTTTCCTGACCCAGGGATTGAACCTGGGTCTCCTGCATTACAGGCAGATTCTTTACCTTATGAGCTACCAGGTTTATGTAACTGCTGTTTATAACAGCCAGGACATGGAAGCAACCTAAGTGTCCATCAACAGCAGAATGGTTAGTTGCTAAATCGTGTCCTACTCTTTGCACCCTCACAGACTACAGCACACCAGGTTTCCCTGTCCTTCACCATCTCCCAGAGTTTGCTCAAACTCAAGTCCAGTGAGTCGGTGATGCCATCCAACAATCTCACTGTCTGTTGTCCACTTCTCCCCCGTTCTCAATCTTTCCCAGCATCAGGGTCTTTTCTAATGAGCTGCCTCTTCACCTCAGGTGTCCAAAATATAGGAGCTTCAGCTTTAGCATCAGTCCTTCCAATGAATATTCAGGGCCAATTTCCTTTAGGACTGACTGGTTTGATTTCCTTGCAGTCCAAGGGACTCTCAAGAGTCTTCTCTAGCACCACAGTTCAAAAGCATCAATTCTTCAGTGTTTAACCTTCTTTATGGTCCAACTCTTACATCCCTACATGACACTGGAAAAAACATAGCTTTGATTTTAGGGACTTTTGTTGGCAAAGTGGTATCTCTGCTTGTTAATACAATGACTAGGTTCGAAAAGTGAAAGTACTAATTGCTTAGTTGTGTCCGACTCTTTGCACCCCCATGGACCATAGCCCATCAGGCTCCTCTGTCCATGGAATTCTCTAGGCAAGAACAGTGGAGTTGGTTGCCGTTCCCTTCTCCACAGTATTTCCTGACCCAGGAATTGAACCTGGGTCTCCTGCATTGCAGGCAGATTCTTTACCAGCTGAGCCACTGGGGAAGCTCTGTCTAGGTTTACTCAGCCATAAAATGAAATGAAATAATGTCATTTTCAGCAACATGGATGGACCTAGAGGTTATCGTACAAAGTGAAATCAGAGCAAGAAAAATACCGTGAGAGAACATTTACACATGGGCTTTAAAAAATGGTGCCACTGAACCTATTAACAGAACAGAAACAGTCACAGATGTATAAAACAAAGTGATGGTAACCAAGGGTGAAGCTGGGGTGGGCAAATTGAGAGATTGCTATTTATATACACACCAAACGACTATGCAGTTGCACTCATCTCACTCTCTAGCAAAGTATTGCTCAAAATTCTCCAAGCCAGGCTTCTACAGTACATGAACCATGAACTTCCAGATGTCCAAGCTGGATTTAGAAAAGGCAGAGGAACCAGAGATCAGATTGCCATCATCCACTGGATCATCGAAAAAGCAAGAGCGTTTCAGAAAAACATCTACTTCTGCTTCATTGACTACGCCAAAGCCTTTGACTCTGTGGATCACAACCAACTGTGGAAAATTCTTAAAGAGATGGGAATACCAGACCACCTAACCTGCCTCCTGAGAAATCTGTATGCAGGTCAAGAAGCAACAGTTAGAACTGGACATGGACCAACAGACTACTTCAGGAAAGGCTTATGTCAAAGCTGGGTACTGTCAGGCTGTATATGCACAGTACATCATGCAAAATGCTGGGCTAAATGAAGCACAAGCTGGAATCAAACTTTTTGGGAGAAATATCAAAAACCTCAGATTTGCAGATGACACCACTCTTATGGCAGAAAGTGAAGAAGAAATAAAGAGCCTCTTGATGAAAGTGAAAGAGGAGAGTGAAAAAGCTGGCTTAAAAGTCAGCATTCAGAAAACTATGATCATGGCATCCAGCCCCATCATTTCATGGCAAATAGATGGGGAAACAATGGAAACAGTGACAGACTTTATTTTCTTGGGCTCCAAAATCACTGCAGATGGTGACTGCAGCCATGAAATTAAAAGACGCTTACTCCTTGGAAGAAAAGTTATGACCCACCTAAACAGCATATTGAAAAGCAGAGACATTATTCTGCCAACAAGCTCTGTCTAGTCAAGGCTATGGTTTTTCCAGTGGTCATGTACAGATGTGAGAGTTGGACTGTGAAGAAGGCTGAGTGCCAAAGAATTGATGTTTTGAACTGTGGTGTTGGAGAAGACTCTTGAGAGTCCCTTGGACAGCAAGGAGATCCAACCAGTCCATTCTGAAGGAGATCAATCCTGGGATTTCTTTGGAAGGAATGATGCCAAAGCTGAAACTCCAGTACTTTGGCCACCTCATGTGAAGAGTTGACTCATTGGAAAAGACTCTGATGCTGGGAGGGATTGGGGGCAGGAGGAGAAGGGGACGACCGAGGATGAGATGGCTGGATGGCATCACCAACTCGATGAACGTGAGTTTGAGTGAACTCCAGGAGTTGGTGATGGACAGGGAGGCCTGGCATGCTGCAGTCCATAGGGTCACAAAGAGTCAGACACGACTGAGCGATTGAACTGAACTGAACTATATATAAAACAGATAACTAATAAGAACCTACTGTGTAGCACAGGGAACTCTGTTCAATACTCTGTAATAACCTATATGGGAAAACAGTCTAAAAAAAGAGTGAATATATGTATACATACATATAACTGATGCACTTGGTTGTAAGCAGAAACTAACACAATATTGTAAACCAACTATACTCCAATAAATATTCGTTTTTAAAAAGTATATGTAACAATATTTGCATATTTAGAAAAATAATTTAGACAAGAACCTAAAGGTCAAAAATCAGTCTAGAGTCAGGAAGAGAGACCAGGGCCTGTTTCAGAAGTCCATCAGAACAGTATCGGTTGTAATTTAGCCAGGAGCAACTGGGAGATTGGGGGCAGGGCTGGGGAGAGCTTGAGAAGAGAGGCTTTAAAGTCAGCATCATCTGTTGAAATAAAGCCCAACAAAGACGGGTGCTTTTCATTTGGGGAAACGATAGAGAGGACACCAACCTTTCTGTGTGTACAGGGAGACACGGTGCATTCAGAAAGGTGTGTGTGGATGCATCCGTGGGTAGGGGGATGGGCACTACTGGGGAGATATGAAACTGTCAGTAGAATCTGAAATAAGGACACAAGTGAAGTTATTTGCAAAACAGATACAGGCTGGCAGACACGGAAGACAGGCTTACGGTCACCCAAGGCGGAAGGTGGCGGGGGAGGGAGAGATTGGGAGACTGGGATTAACACACACACCATACGTAAAGTAGGGAGCGTCCAGGGTGGCCCAGTCTCCCGCACTGCAGGCAGACTCCACCAACAGAGCTCTCGGGGTCAGTCACCATGATATATCTGATTCTTCACCAACTGAGCTCTCAGGGTCAGTTACAACGATCTAGCCTCTCCCCCCAACCTCCCCCCGAGGCCATCACAGTGTGCCAGGCCGAGCTCCCTGTGTTATACAGCAACTTCCCGCTAGCTGTCTGTTTCCTGAATGGTTAGAGCCCTTTACCTGTTAAGGCTATTATTCCTACAGGTTTCCCTTGTGGCTCAGACCATCGAGAATCCGCCTGCTATGCAGTGTAGGAGACCCTGGCTCCATCACCCCTGGAGAAGGACATGGCAGCCCACTCCCGTGTTCTCGCCCGGAGAACCCCACGGACGGGGAGCCTGGTGGCTACAGTCCATGGGGTCGCACAGAGTCGGCCACGGCTGAGCCACTAACACAGTCTTTTGTCAGACTTGTGGCCTGTCTTTTTGATGTCTTTATAGGGACTTTTGATGACAAATGTTCTTAGTTTCAAAGTGATTTAAACTTATTTAAGTAAAAAGCATCTCCTACCTTAAGGCCATTCAGATGTTCTCTTAAAGCTCTGCCATCCACCGTGAAGCCAGGCCGGCCCCTGGGTCTGGTGTGAGACAGGCCGGGAGGCCGGCTCAGTCCCCCTGGCCGCTGGGTCCCGGGCTCAGGACAGGCGCCTGCCTGAGCCTGAGCCTGAGCCTGAGCGGGGCCCCCCTGGAAAGCCCCGCCTGCGGCCCCTCAGGGGCCTGCCCGCCTCTCCTCACCTCCTGCAGGGAGACCGCAGCCCTGGTATCTAGAGCCCGACACTCCCGCGTCTGCTCAGTCCCTCGCCCGCTTCCCTTACTCTGACTGTGCGACCCCCGCCCCGTGATAACACAGCACAACGCGGAGGGAGGACTCTCTGTCGGGTCTACTGCGGGAACCCCATGCCCCAGAAATGCAGGCGCCGGTGGGCACCCCGTGACACGTGCTGACCGCGCGGGTGAGCCAGCACTGCGTCTCCAAAACGGCCCGCTCGCGGCGCTCGGACCGCCTCGCTGGCCTGCTTCTTCCTCCCTGGGCGAGGATCGCGGTCTTGCTGGACTTGCTTGCACTGAATCTGCGTTTGCTACAGGGCTGCCGTCTCACACGGCATGGTCTCCACATTCTTCCTCTTTAAGGGTGCTTCATTTATTTCTGCTAATTTCCTCTCCTATGGCAATTTTAGATTCACCCCAGTTTTAAAACCACCCTTTTGTGTCCGTGAAAAAAAATCTCATAGCTATTTGATTCACAGTATACTATGTAGTTTGATTTAGAAAGAATAGAGAGATTTTTATTATTTCATATCTTTCTGTCCATAACTGTGATATTTATTTAGTTATTCTGTAATGTCCTTTAATACATTTTTTAACAATTATCTCTATAACGTCCTGCACTCTTTGATAAATTCTCACTATTCTTACAGACATAAAGTTATTCATATATTCTTCAGCTAAACAAGGACATTCTTATCTTTAACTAAACATTGACACTATACCTCCTAAAAATTAAATCACAAAATACCATGGGTTTTTTTAAATAAAAATAAGATTTTGAAAGAAGCTGGTCATTGTAATTCATCAGAAATTTTCCATTTAGCTAAGAGATGATAATCTGAAAAGAAGAACTTAATTAAAACTACAGAGAAGGCTTTAAGAGAAAAAAACACTTTGTCCCTAACGTGCCACTTCTCTCCCACTGTGGAGGCTTCTGTGACCCATCGCCAACGGAGGGCACTAGTTTCTCCCTTGTGCTCCACAGCAGTTACCACGAATTGTCTTGCGCTGTGGTTCTCTCTACACTCATCTCTCCTCCTTGCTGGAGGCACACTGATGGAGACCAGGGGCTCTCTCCTATCTTTGTGTCACAGCAGGCACAGTGCCTGCCTGGGCTGACGGGCACCATCAGCTCCTGGGCGTCCACACTGGGCATCCAAAGGAGACCACAGAATATACTCTGAGGAACATCTGCAAACGCCGTGGAGGAGCCCTCCCTTCAGATGCTCCCTCCCCTCTAGGTGCTCCCTCCCTTCAAGGTGCTCCCTCCCTTCAGATGCTCCCTCCCTTCAAGGTGCTCCCTCCCTTCAAGGTGCTCCCTCCCTTCTAGGTGCTCCCTCCCTTCAGATGCTCCCTTCCTTCTACGTGCTCCCTCCCTTCAAGGTGCTCCCTCCCTTCATGCTCCCTCCCTTCTACGTGCTCCCTCCCTTCAGATGCTCCCTCCCTTCTACGTGCTCCCTCCCTTCAGATGCTCCCTCCCTTCTACGTGCTCCCTCCCTTCAAGGTGCTTCCTCCCTTCTAGGTGCTCCCTCCCTTCAAGGTGCTCCCTCCCTTCTAGGTGCTCCCTCCCTTCAGATGCTCCCTCCCTTCTACGTGCTCCCTCCCTTCAAGGTGCTCCCTCCCTTCAGCGTGCTCCCTCCCTTCAGATGCTCCCTCCCTTCTACGTGCTCCCTCCCTTCAGATGCTCCCTCCCTTCTACGTGCTCCCTCCCTTCTAGGTGCTCCCTCCCTTCTACATGCTCCCTCCCTTCAGATGCTCCCTCCCTTCTACATGCTCCCTCCCTTCAAGGTGCTCCCTCCCTTCTAGGTGCTCCCTCCCTTCAGATGCTCCCTCCCTTCTAGGTCCTCTCTCCCTTCAGATGCTACTGTTCTTCTTTCTCCCCGACTCTCATCTCTTCTTGCTCCATTTTGACCTTTTCCCTCTGCCTTCCCCAGAAACATCAGTGCTCCCAGAAGTGTATGGAGTAACTTTATCAAGAACCTAATCCATATCATCCATTCTCATGTCTTCAATTACACCCAAAATTACTAAAACTGAACCTCAATACTACATTGCATGCACTTTTAAACTTCTGGGGCTTATTTGCTAATATCCTATGTATCTGCTACATATATTATATAAAACCTGTTGTTAGCACATACAATTTTTAAAAAACTTTATTTGATATTGGAGTACAGTTGATTTACAATGTATAAGTTTCACATGTACAGCAAAGTGATTCACTTACACATCATGTATTTATTCATTTTCAAGTTCTTTTCCCACACAGGTTATTAGACAGTATTGAGTGAGTTACTGTGCTGTACAGTGGGTCCTTGTGGTCTATTTTATATGTAAATGTGCATGCTCAGTTGTGTCTGGCTCTGCAACCCTGTGGACCATAGCCCACCAGGCCCCTCTGTCCATGGGGTTCTCCAGGCAAGAACACTGGAGTTGATTGCCATTTCCTCCTCCAGGGGGTCTTCCCAACCCAGGGATCAAACCCACATCTCTTGCATCCTCTGCATTGGCAGACAGATTCTTTAATCTACCCGGTTCAATTTCTGGGTCAGAAAGATCCCCTGGAGAAGAGATAGGCTACACACTTCAGTGTTCTTGGGCATCCCTTGTGGCTCAGCTGGTTAAGAATCCACCTGCAAAGTGGGAGACCTGGGTTCGATCCCTGGGTTGGGAAGGTCCCCTGGAGAAGGGAAAGGCGACCCCCTCCAGGACTCTGGCCTAGAGAATCCCATGGACAGAGGGGCAAAGAATGGACACGACTGAGTGACTTTCACTTCACTTCACTTCATAACTGACTCACACTGTAGTACAGCAGAAACCAACACAACATTATAAAACAATTATCCTCCAATTAATAAATTAAAAATAATAACAAATAAAATTAAAAATAAAAATGAAACCCTACATGGAACCATGAATATATTATTGAAAAAATTTTTAAATGGGTATTTCACAGAAAAAGAAAAATAAGCAGCCAATAAATATAGAGAAAATTGACTAACTCCGTTAGTATCCAGGGACAGTTTTGAAAATACAAAATTACCTTACAGTTTATTTTTCAGACAAGAAATTGACATAATTTTTTTTTAATTGTACAATACCATCAACCATTTGAAAAAAATTTAGAACAAAAAGAATCTTTTACCCACAGGTGGGAGGAAAAAGTGGTACCATTTCTGGAGAACTTCTGCTGAAGAAGAGAACCAGGAACCGCCTGACCCAGCCCCCCATACCTAGGGATGGGCTCTAGAGAGAAGCCTGCTGTCTGCGCACAAACAGCCACCACAAGGCTGTTAGGAGGAGCGGACCTCATGGCAGCAGAGACACAGACACAGGCATCCGTCTGCAAGACAGCAGACCTGCCTCGGCTCTCTGACCCGTTCATAGTTGCACATCTTTCAGCACAGTAAGAATGGAAATACAGCTAAGTGTGCCAACAGACGCGAAGCTCAGACGCATGGTTCTAACTGGAAACACAAGTGACAGAGGAGTTTCCTAGGTTCGCTGCTATTTCTATGATGCCAACAACAGGCAGAATTAAACCATTCTTTATGTAAAGGTGTATTCTTTGGGGCCAAGACAATGAAGTAAAACATGGAAATGGTGGATAAAACATTTTGGATACAGATAACCTCTGACTGGAAGGCAGGGGACAAAAAACAAATTATTTTAAAACTTAAAATGTTCAGTTTCTTAAGCTGGATTGGAAGGACATGATGTTTACATTTGATCAGGCTTTACAATTTCCATACTAAAATAGTATATTGGGTTGGCCAAACACAAATTTGTTGAACAAATTTTTTGGCCAATCCAGTATTCCCTGATATCAAATATTTCATCTAAAAAAAAGAGAGTTTAGGAAAGAATGTTTACAAAGAACCTTCAACGTGCACCATAAAAAATGAATTACACTGGTTTTTTTCTACTGAATTTTTATGCTAGAGAACCACTGAAAAATGGCTCATACTACTAGGAATTTAAGTGAATGAAAATTCACTAAGTGAAGGCACAGATTCCTTCTACTTCTCCTTTTTCTTCATTTAGGGATGGAAAAGGGCAGGGAGTAGAAGGGATGCAGCCGTGATGGTGTGCTGGAGGCCCCCTTGAAACTGTAATGGCTATCAATATCTTCCTCTAATCAAGGAGAAACGACACACAATATACACAGACGAATCTCAACTAGACCATACTTCTTAGAAGGAAATGAACCTTTTAAGTATGTATCCACCATCTTCACATCCCATGCTAGTCGAGGCCCCTCAGGAAAATAAGTATGAAAAATGTTTCTTGAGCGTCTTCACATTCTCTTTGAATCACATTGTAATAAGCTGAAATTTCACATGGTAAATGTCTACACTGAGGAGGCAGAGTCACTGGGGAGACAAGGTTCTCTTTCTCCAAAAGGAAAGGAAGGGTCTATTTGCTCCTAAATGCCTCTTGGGAAAAAGGAGGAATCACTGCATGGTTAAGGAAACAGAATAAAGTAAAAGAAATTTAAAAGATTTCTAAAATTATTATTTACCCAGAAGTACTTGCAATGAATTGAATATATGATTACATACTATGATCATCAATGTTTGACTTTAAAAGTCAATCATATGAAGTTTAATTTGGACATCAATTAGGTTTCTACTTCACATAAGTAGAAGTATCCTCCTATAGAGAAAACTCACAGGGGATTAATTTAGTAAGTATCAGCCTAGTCGTGGGGCTCCCCAGGTGGCATGATGCAGGAGATACCAGAGACCAGGGTTTAATCCCTCAGCCGGGAAGATCCCCTGGAGCAGGAAATGGCAGCCCACTCCAGTGTTCTTGCCTGGAGAATCCCATGGACAGAGGAGTCTGGTGGGCTGCAGTCCATAGGGTTGCAAAGAGTTGGACACGACTGAGTGACTGAGCACACACACAGAGACAACTTAGTCTTAGAGTTATTCCTTAAACCTTAGTCTTCCAGGAACTTCACTGTCAAGTCTTAAATGCATCAGTCACTCTCTCCACGAGCTGCTTTGGGTTTACTTCCTTTTTTCCCACATATTCCTTCACAACACAACCCTAGTTCTTACTAAGTGTAACACCTTCTCCAATATCTAGCCTAAAACCTTTCGTATCAATGGTTCTCCTGCCTGCCTTGTTGCACTACACTGCCATTACATTTTTTTATATAAAATTCCCATCGTAGATCAATCAAACATTTGAATTCTCAGCCCCTCTGATTAGTGAGACGTGACACAAATGAGTTCACCTCTTTAAACCTGAGTGTTTGTAATTAAGGTGACAGGTGACATGTCAGCATACTGCAGGAGATCACGAGAGATTATATTTGCAAAGGACTCAGTGCATTTTCTAGACTACAACAAATTATCATAATAACCACTTATGCTTATTTGAAAACTAAGATCGTGGCATCTGGTCCCATCACGTCATGACAAATAGATGGGGAAAGAGTAGAAAGTGTCAGACTTTATTTTTTTGGGCTCCAAAATCACTGCAGATGGTGACTGCAGCCAGAAAATTAAAAGACGCTTATTCCTTGGAAGGAAAGTTATGACCAACGTATAACATATTCAAAAGCAGAGACATTACTTTGCCAACAAAGGTCTGTCTAGTCAAGGCTATGGTTTTTCCAGTGGTCATGTATGGATGTGAGAGTTGGACTGTGAAGAAGGCTGAGCGCCGAAGAATTGATGCGTTTGAACTGTGGTGTTGGAGAAGACTCTTGAGAGCCCCTTGGACTGCAAGGAGATCCAACCAGTCCATCTAAAGGAGATCAGCTCTGGGTGTCCTTTGGAAGGAATGATACTAAATCTGAAACTCCAGTACTTTGGCCACCTCATGCAAAGAGCTGACTCATTGGAAAAGACTCTGATGCTGGGAGGGATTGGGGGCAGGAGGAGAAGGGAACGACAGAGGATGAGATGGCTGGATGGCATCACGGACTCGATGGACATGAGTCTGAGTGGACTCCGGGAGATGGTGATGGACAGGGAGGCCTGGCGTGCTGCGATTCATGGGGCTGCAAAGAGCCGGACACGACTGAGCGACTGAACTGAACTGAATGGATGTTTCTTTGTCGTTTTCTTAACTTATCTGAGACACATGAAACCATCATGTAGATCTCCTTCTTGGTCTTCATACTCTTGTGGCTTCTCCAGAAATCCCACGACAAAATCCTGCTCCTCTGCCCTGCTCTTAAATGATACGATTCTCCATTATTCCATTTGTGTTCCAATTTGATAACTTATTTATCTATTGAGGCTTCCCTTTTAACTCAGTTGGTAAAGAATCCACCTGCAGTGCAGGAGACCTGGGTTTGATCCCTGGGTGTGGAAGATCCCCAGAAGGGAATGGCTACCCACTCCAGTGTTCTGGCCTGGAAAATTCCATGGACAGAAGAGCCTGGAGGGCTGCAGTCCATAGGGTGGCAAAGAGGCAGACACGACTCAGCCAATAAACCACCTAAACCACCATTTATCTATTACAATCCAGTGTCTTTGCTGAAAGGATGCTAATTTTAAAATTAAAAATAAGCATCAAGAGAATCAAGTTGATGACTGCTGTAAGCAGCCATGTATCAACGTGTCTTGTGTTTCCCTCTTTTCACTGTGTCCCCTATAATAGAATTTATATTTTCTCATAAAGCCTTCTTTTTCACTTTTGTCTTTGACAAAAACAAAACAAAACAATAAAACAATTATTGCAACACGTGTAATTTTCTGCTTTGGGAAGAAAACGATTTTAAAAAATCTCTGCAGTAAAGCTTTAGTTTGCTCAGATTCCTGCTCTGAAGTCAGATCTTTCAGATGTGAAAGGAACGGCAACTTCTATTTTAAGATTTCAAATCCCAGCAACAGGTACCTTTCAAGAATAAAACCTATTCCATTTTCTTCTAAGCAGAAAGCAGTTAGAATCTGTCAATCAAAGGACAAAACTTCCGCAAGGGAAAAGCCTTCCAGAGCATAAAGCTGTCCACTGATCTAAATCAAACGAAAAGGTGGATCTCTTAGGCAGGCCCTTTTCTGAATGTGCTCCGGGCCCCACAATGGCTGAGGGACAACGAGAGCTGAAACAGGCAGCACAGCAAACTGCTGGCTGGCTGCAAAGGGACCCCTGCACGACAGGTCTGCACCTGGCCCAGAGCGTCCCGCACACATCTGAAGCCCCAGGGGAGGCAACCCCGGTCACCAATGCCTCATTCTCTGGCCATGGATGCTGTGTTTCTCGTGCGTTTCAGCTCTCCTCTTTGTTCTGGTTACTCCCCACCAGGCCTGCTTCAGATCTCTTGACCCAGGGGCACTCCTCATTTTGAAATGAGGACTCGGGTTACCTCCCTTTAAAACAAGGACCCAGGGACTAGTGTTGGGGTGGGGCGACAGGGCCTGCCTTTTCTCCATCCTTCCCCCACCTCTGGTGTCCACAGCAGTGATCTTGGCAATGACTCTAGCTCCCACCCTCTCCTCACTTCCTGGATAAATCTTTTGTCCTGCTCTCTTCACCCTTGGCCTAGACCCAGCTCTGGGTCGAAACATCCAAAACAACTTTTGAGATGTAAATGACTCTTACTCTATCCTTGGTGAACAAAATTCAGTCTTTTAAAAAAAGTTTAACTAAAAAAAAGAAAAATGGGGCAGGGGTACCTAAGTAGAGTAGAATACCATTTTGCCATCCCTTGCTTGTAGTATTCGTAGTCAATCTTCCTTCCTAAATATAATCCACACCCCATGCCAAACATACGTGCACACGTACACATGTACAGGGCTTCCCAGGTGGTGCTAGAGGTAAAGAACCTTCCTGCCATGCAGGAGATGTAACAGACGTGGTGGAGGAGGAAGTGGCAACCCACTCCAGTGTTCTTGCCTGGAGAATCCCACGGACAGAGGAGCTTGGCGGGCTACAGCCCATAGGGTCGAAAAGAGTCAGGCGTGACTAAAGCAACTTAGCATGAACATGTACAATGTATTTCAAAAGCTTGAACAGAACTTATTTTTGTATCTTGGTCCTGAGGAATATATTATAGGCTTTGTTTAAAATCACAGTGGAAAACATGAGAGAAAATGTGATCTGACACTATCGGCAATGAAAAGAGGGAAGCCAGGAGATAAGTGAGTTGGAGACAACGGTAGGGACATAAAGGGGAAAAGGGTGGTTTCAAAATGAGAAAACAAAAGAAAAGTCCCAGGGCACTGGCAGAGCCAAGAGCCTTTCTGAAGAGCTTATCCTGCATGAAGATCTACACCCCACGGCCACTCACCGTCTAAACCCTGGCTTCCCCGTGGAGCGCTTCACATGCAGGGGGTGGAGGTGAAATGGTTGAAGCAGCACCATTCCAAGAAGACAGAACACAGAGAACTTTCTGCTAGACTTGCAGTCCCAGAAGGACATTGGTGAAGGAAGATAAGAAGCAAGACAGCCAGACAGGACTTTCGCGTGACGCGCGGGTTCATCTCAGCAATGCTCAAAAGTTGCTCCTTTATCAATGGAAACCATATGGGCTTCTATGTAATGCTCCCACCAGAACTGTAGAGATCATTCAAGTATTTTGCAGTGTGGATTTCCCCGTGAGTGTTGCCTCCTCGTCGAAGTACAGAATAACAAATAGGAACAGAGCTAGCTAACAGATAAAGACTGTGTAACTCTGTTTTCGAAAAGACCTGTCTGAGGTTTGCTTTCCCAGAAGCAGACTCTGAGAGAAAGATTATGTGACACACGTGAGTTTCAAGAACAGGCTCCTAAAAGAAGCCAGTAAACCTGCAGGGGAAACAGGGCAGACAAGGAGAAGAAGAGAGTGGAGAGCGTGGTTTCAGCCTGATCCCGCACAGCTGGCTGGAGGGTGCAGGCTCGCTGCAGTGCAGCCTGACCCGAGGTGAGGCAGCTGGCTGTGCACATTTCCGCATCTGCCCATCACTGCTAAGGGCCTCCCAAGGGCACCTTCACCTTCCAGAGGTTTCTGGCCCTCTGTTTGGGCTTTAGTAGCCCAAGAGTACTTTTATGAAGAGTCAGAAGTTCAGAGTGTAGGAGGCAAAAGTGCAGATACACTCGGATTCGAGAGGATCTGGATGGCTAACGGACAGTTTCCACGGGAGGCCCCGTCAGCAGCTTGACACACTCACTGGAAACCTTAAGCTTCCTGTTCAGTGTGATGTTTGCAAGAACTGGAGAAAACATAAGCTGATCCTAAATCAGGAGATTTCCTCCACTTAGTCTTGGGCCCACTAAACTATCTTAAACTTTTCGTTGTTTAATTCTATGTTCATTTATAATGTCATTCAGCTCCTCCATCCATGACCCATAAAGAAGAGGCAAAATAAACCCACAACCTAGGATATGACTGCCCTTTAAAATCAGCTATTGAGGCCATAATTATGATTACAGACACATTTTAAAAAATGCATGGACACACACACATTTATGGATCATACAGTCAGTCAACACATTACACAGTTAAACTACGCATTTGTTACTACAGGCAAAACCAACAGTTAATTCAAGGTCTTACTCTTTTATCAGTACGGTTCAGTTTAGTCGCTCAGTCGTGTCTGACTCTTTGTGATCCCGTGAACCGCAGCACACCAGGCCTCCCTGTCCATCACCAACTCCCAGAGTTCACTCAGACTCATGTCCATTGAGTCAGTGATGCCATCCAGCCATCTCATCCTCTGTCATCCCCTTCTCCTCCTGCCGCCAATCCCTCCCAGCATCAGAGTCTTTTCCAATGAGTCAACTCTTCGCATGAGGTGGCCAAAGTACTGGGGTTTCAGCTTTAGCATCATTCCTTCCAAAGAAATCCCAGTGTTGATGTCCTTTAGAATGGACTGGTTGGATCTCCTTGCCGTCCAAGGGACTCTCAAGAGTCTTCTCCAACACCACAGTCCACAAGCATCAGTTCTTCGGTGCTCAGCCTTCTTCATAGTCCAACTCTCACATCCATACTCTTTTATAACCAGCAAGAAATAGTTAGGTAGTCCTGACAACTCTAATCTAGGCCTGCAAAGAGTACATGTGTCTGACCAGAACTAGGAGAGCGGGACCGGGGAGCAACCAGGGAGCTCACAGAGCCAGGGGCCTTTGGCTGCACCATGGGACAGACCCCCATCGAGCCCACCTGCCGTCTCTCCCGGGGCAAGAACGCAGCTCGCCTGCAAGCTCGGTCCGCGGTTATATCCTAGGCCCAGCAGAGGCCTGCAGTGGTCAGTATCTGGCGCTCTCTGAGCGATCTTAGCAACGCGACTTCTCCCCTCTACTTCACCCGCCAAGCCCTACGATCCGAGCGGGAGTCTTCACATGGGTGCAGCTGGCGCCAGGAGCCCACACATATGCACAACAGGAAACAGGGCACCCCCTACGTGAGCACATCGGCGTCCAGACCACCTCCAGGAACTTCTGGTTTCTTAGCTTTCCTCTTCCGTCCCAGGGCTCCACTCTCCTTGAGATACACCCCATTCACTGAGGCAGTGCCTCCTCTCCATGGAGGGGTGCTCACCCTCAGCTGATGCTGCCTTTCCAACTGAGGTGACTAGTGAGAGGCAGAAGTCATGATAAAGGCCTCCTGGTGAAGCGAACCTGTCTTCAGACCTAAGTCTACTAGAGCAAGAAAGAAAAAGTAAAGAAGATGAGCGTGCAGTGATGTCCCACGAATATGTGAAGCAACAGCCTCCAATCCTTCATTCTGAAGTGGTTTTCCACTAAAAACATGCATGCAACCGAACTATAGGATTCCCTGGTGGCTCAGCTGGTCAAGAATCCACCTGCAATGCGGGAGACCTGGGTTTGATCTCTGGGTTGGAAGATCCCCTGGAGAAGGGAAAGGCGACCCACACCACTATTCTTGCCTGGAGAATTCTATGGACTGAATAGTCTGTGGGGTCGCAAAGAGTCGGACACGACTGAGCGACTTTCACTAACTTAACTGTGCCTTGAGGGTCTTCCGCGTCACTCTAGAGGAATAGCACTAACGCACTTTCACAGTGTGAAGGAACTTTTATTTTTCCAGTCTTAAAACCAGCCATTTGGCCTCTCTGACTAAAACATAATCAACGTTTAGCTGCAAAAGTTCAGAAAAACCCTCCATCACCTTTTCATTAGAAGCAACAACAAAGAGAGATGGCACAAGGAAGCAAGCTGTTGAAAGTGGTTCTGAGTTCCATTTCAGCAGGTGCAAGAGGGAGAGTAGGAAATTGAGTTGGAGAATAATTTACTGACAGACACTTCA
>SJXO01006692.1:55596-95779 GCA_006408615.1 Connochaetes taurinus | reverse complement strand
TTTAGATAAGCATCACAAGAAAAGGAGCAGATTTTAGTTGAGAGAAAGGTGAATTTGAGGAGTGTCAAAAATTTTTCCATTTTAAACATTCATGGAGTATCATGAAACATATATTTGGAGGTTAATCGCCAAGAACTATCTATATTTATCTGTGGGAAGGTCATGACAGGAGCCATGTCAGAGGATGAGGGTATCTAAGGGGAGGAATCATGGCTATGAAAAAAGGTAGAGCCTTGAGTTCTGTCTACTTTAAGGGTAAGTGTAGAAAGACAAAAAAGCTAAATGGTTGAATTTTTTGAATGCAAAGAAAGATACATGAGAACTAGAGAGTGTAGTTTCATGATAGCCAAAGGAGGAGAATATTTGAATATGGGAGAGGTTGTGGTTGCCTCCGCTGCTATAGATAGGCTGATTATTGAGAACTGTGCAGAGTCCACACAATTTGATACTTAGAAAATCAGGGGTGACCTTTTTGAAAGCAGCTTGAGTTGAGTTTTGCAGCAGAGGCTAGATTGTAATCAATTTGTGAATGATTCAATGGTGAGAAATAGTAGATAATTCTTTCCTGTAGTTTGCAATGAAGAGAGAGAAAAGAAGAATTTAAGGGAAAGGCAGGCAGAGTGTAGGTTTTTGATTTGTTTTCTTAACAGTGGCATTTGAGTATATATTTAGAAGAGAGGGAGAAGTTATCAATGCTGTAGAAAAGACTGAAAATTCAAAAAAGGAGGAATATGGTAGGAAATGTGTTGAAGATGGAAAACTTGTTGAATTTATAGTCAAGAAACTGTTATTTATTTGCTGGCTCTCCCATTGTCCTGATATATGTTTATAGGCAAATCATTTAACATTTTGTGATCCCAGTTTTACTCATCTGTCCAACCAGAGTCATCCCATTTACTATATAGAATTGATGTAAAAATAAATACTATTTGCAGAAGTGCAGTTAAGAATGGAGATACATCATATATCAGGATGCAGAACTGTGATAAATAATCATTAATATTGATTTTTTTTGAAATAGGTATTATTAGTAAGAGTATGGTCATAGTTCCAGAAGATGGGTTCAAGGGTACAGATGTTGTTCCTCCTTGAAAATGGCTTTAGACATAACCTCCTTCAAAAAGAAGGGAAGAAGAGGACAAAGGGAAACTTTGAAGGAGAAACTTAAATGATACAATACAGAATATTCAGGATTTTTAAAAATTCAAAATAAGTAAAATTCAAATGACAGATCAGTTATTTGTAAGGTGCCTGGACAAATGTAGGGATACCAGTACTCTTTTATCTTATATTGCTAATAAGAGCCTACAAAAAATTGTTTTATCCTCAGTTATTTCTCATGAGATTCAAATTTTGGTCCATTCTTCATTCTGTGAGTTCTTATATCATCTATGAAACTTGTTTTGAGTTTCTTTAACAGTGTTATCCAAGAAAATGTTTTATGAATACTATGTGCAAAACATTCTCATAGGGCAGTATTTCTCAACCTAGGATAGTTCTATGTACATGGGGATGATTCTGTCCAACAAATGTGTATACAAATATGTGGGGACAGTTTTAAGGGTCACAAGAACTGGAATGCTATTGGCATTTCATGGAAGGGGGCCACAACTGTTAAATATCCTTCAATTCATAAAACAGTTCTACACATTTGCTGGAAACTATGGGAAACAAACAAGGATATCCAGCCCATCAATCCTAAAGGAAATCCATCCTGGATATTCATTGGAAGGTTTGATGTTGAAGCTCCAATACTTTGCACACTTGATGCGAATAGCCAACTCATTGGAAAAGGCCTTGATGCTGGGAAAGATTGAGGGCAAGAGGAGAAGGGAGCGATAGAGGATAAGATGGTTGGATGGTATTATCAACTTAGTGCACATGAGTTTGAGCAAACTCTGGGAGATAGTGAAGGGCAGGGAAGCCTGACTACTGCAGTCCATGGGGTCACAATAAGTCAGACATGACTGAGCAACTGAACTACAGTATCAAGAAAGGGGCTTGGGGTTTATGGTCATTATTTGCTCACTGGATCTGTAATTTTAAATCAGTCATTAAATTTCTGAGTCTTGATTTTATTGTCTATAGACTAGACCATTGAACTAGATTATTTCTAGGAAAATTTCCAACTATACAATTTAGAGGTTCTATGAATTAGGGATATTTATGTTTAGGAGATAAAATTGGACTTGGATGTTAAAGGGTAGAGCAAAAGGAGTCAATACTCAGAAAGGAAGACAGTGTAAGCTCTGTCATCATAGTGTGAATCTGAATGTTTACCATTTTCTGGAGAGGAGAGTTCTTGTTGGGAAGTAATGAGTGGCAAGTAAACAAAATCAGGATGGGGCAGTGATAATATTATCCTTTGAGATTTAGGCTAGGCTTCCCTTGTGGCTCAGCTGGTAAAGAATCCACTTGCAATGTGGGAGTCCTGGGTTCAATTGCTGGGCTGGGAAGATCCCCTGGAGAAGGGAAAGGCTACCCTCTCCAATATTCTGGCCTGCAGATTTCCATGGAGGAGTTGCAAAAAGTCGGACACGACTGAGCAACTTTCACTTTCACTTTTGAGATTTAGGCTAGCAAGGTTAATTTAATCCTGTAGATAATTGACTTGGCTTCTCACATGGAACACAGCCTTGTCTAACTCAATGAAACTAAGCCATGCTGTATAGGGTCACCCAAAACAGTCAGGTCATGGTGGAGAGTTCTGACAAAATGTGGTCCACTGGAGAAGGGAATTTCAAGCCACCTCAGTGTTTTTGCCTTGAGAACCCATGAACAGTATGAAAAGGCAAATAAAAAAAATAGGACACTGAAAGATGAACTCCTCAGCCTAATATGCTACTGGAGATCAGTGGAGAAATAACTGCAGAAAGAATGAAGGGACAGAGCCAAAGCAAAAATAACACCCAGTTGTGGATGTGACTGGTGATAAAAGCAAGGTCCAATGCTGTAAAGAGCAATATTGCATAGGAGCCTGGGATGTTAGGTCCATGAATCAAGGCAAATTGGAACTGGTCAAACAAGAGATGGCAAGAGTGAACGTTGACATTCTAGGAATAAGCAAACTAAAATGGACTGGAATCGGTGAATTTAACTCAGATGACCATTATATCTACTACTGAGAGCAGGAATCCCTTAGAAGAAATGGAGTAGCCATCATAGTCACCAAAGATCTGAAATGCAGTACTTGGATGCAATCTCAAAAATGACAGAATGATCTCTGTTCGTTTCCAAGGAAAACCATTCAATGTCACGGTAATTCAAGTCTATCCCCTGACCAGTAATGCTGAAGAAGCTGAAGTTGAATGGTTCTCTGAAGACCTACAAGACCTTCTAGAACTAACACCCCAAAGAGATGTCCTTTTCATTATAGGGAACTGGAATGCAAAAGTAGGAAGTCAAGAAACACCTGGGGTAACAGGCAAATTTGGCCTTAGAGTACATAATGAAGCGGGGCAAAGACTAATAGAGTTTTGCCAAGAGAATGCACTGGTCATAGCAAATACCCTCTTCCAACAACACAAGAGATGACTCTACATATGGACATGACCAGATGGTCAATACCAAAATCAGATTGATTATATTCTTTGCAGCCAAAGATGGAGAAGCTCTATACAGGCAGCAAAAACAAGACTGGGAGCTGACTGTGGTTCAGATCATGAACTCCTTATTGCCAAATTCAGACTTAAATTGAAAAAGGGGGAAAACCCACTAGACCATTCAGGTATGCCCTAAATCAAATTCCTTATGATTATACATGGAAAGTGACAAATAGATTTAAAGGATTAGATCTGATAGACAAAATCCCTGAAGATTTATGGATGGAGGTTCATTACATTGAACAGGAGACAGGGGTCAAGATGATTCCCAAGAAAAAGAAATGCAAAAAAGCAAAATAGCCGTCTGAGAAGGCCTTAAAAATAGCTGTGAAAGAAGGGAAGCAAAAAGCAAAGGAGAGAAGGAAAGATATATTGATTTGAATGCAGAGTTCCAAAGAATAGCAAGGAGAGATTAAAAAAAAAAAGCCTTCCTTGGTGATCAGTGCAAAGAAATAGAGGAAAATAATAGAATGGGAAAAACTAGAGATCTCTTCAAGAAAATTAGAGATACCAAGGGAACATTTTATGCAAAGATGGGCTCAATAAAGGCCAGAAATGGTCTGGAACTAACAGAAGCAGAAGATATTAAGAAGAGGTGGCAAGAATATACAGAAGAACTATACAAAAAAGATCTTTAGGACCCAGATAATCACGATGGTGTGATCACTCATGTAGAGCCAGACATCCTGGAATCTGAAGTCAAGTGGGTCTTAGGAAGCATCACTACGAACAAAGCTAGTGGAGGTGATGGAATTCCAGTAGAGCTATTTCAAATCCTAAAAGATGATGCTGTGAAAGTTCTGCACAAAATATGCCAGCAAATTTGGAAAACTCAGCAGTGGCCACAGGACTGGAAAAGGTCAGTTTTCATTCCAATTCCAAAGAAAGGCAATTCTCAAACTACCGCACAATTTCACTCATCTCACGCGCTAGTAAAGTAATGCTCAAAATTCTTCAAGCCAGGCTTCAGAAATACATGAACTGTGAACTTCCAGATGTTCAAGCTTGTCTTAGAAAAGGCAGAGGAACCAGAGATCAAATTGCCAACATCCACTGGATCATGGAAAAAGCAAGAGAGTTCCAGAAAGACATCTATTTCTGCTTTATTGACTATGCCAAAGCCTTTGACTGTGTGGATCACAATAAACTGTGGAAAATTCTGAAAGAGATGGGAATCCCAGACCACCTGACCTGCCTCCTGAGAAATCTATATACAGTTCAGGAAGCAACAGTTAGAACTGAACATGGAACAACACACTGGTTCCAAATCGGGAAAGGACTACATCAAGGATGTATATTGTCACCCTGCTTATTTAACTTATATGCAGAGTACATCATGAGAAACGCTGGGCTGGAGGAAGCACAAGCTGGAATCAAGATTGCTGGCAGAAATATCAATAACCTCATACATGCAGATGACACCACTCTTATGGCAGAAAGTGAAGGATATCAAAAAGGACTCTTGAAGAAAATGAACAAGGAGAGTGAAAAGGTTGCCTTAAAGCTCAACATTCAGAAAACTAAGATTATGGCTTCTGGTCCCATCACTTCATGGGAAATAGATGAGGAAACAGTGGAAACAGTGTCAGACTTTATTTATTTATTTTTTGTGCTCCAAAATTACTGCACATTGTGATTGCAGCATGAAATTAAAAGACACATACTCTTTGGAAGGAAAGTTATGACCAACCTAGAGAGCAGATTAAGAAGCAGAGACTTTATTTGTCAACAAAGGTCCGTCTAGTCAAGGCTATGGTTTTTCCAGTAGTCACGTATGGATGCAAGAGTTGGACTATAAAGAAAGGTGAGCCGCAAAGAATTGATGCTTTTGAACTGTGGTGTTTGAGAAGACTCTTGAGAGTCCCTTGGCCACCTGATGCAAAGAGCTGCCTCATTTGAAAAGACCCTGATGCTGGAAAGATTGAGGGCAGGAGGAGAAGGGGATGACAAAGGATGAGATGGTTGGATGGCATTCCCGACTCGATGGACATTCAGTTCAGTTCAGTCGCTCAGTCGTGTCCGGCTCTTTGCGACCCCATGAATTGCAGCACGGCAGGCCTCCCTGTCCATCACCATCTCCCGGAGTTCACTCAAACTCACGTCCATCGAGTCAGTGATGCCGTACACTCATCTCATCCTCTGTCGTCCCCTTCTCCTCCTGCCCCCAATCCCTCCCAGCATCAGAGTCTTTTCCAATGAGTCAACTCTTAATATGAGGTGGCCAAAGTACTGGAGTTTCAGCTTTAGCATCATTCCTTCCAAAGAACACCCAGGGCTGATCTCCTTTAGAATGGACTGATTGGATCTCCTTGCAGTTCAAGGGACTCTCAAGAGTCTTCTCCAACACCACAGTTCAAAAGCATCAATTCTTTGGCGCTCAACTTTCTTCACAGTCCAACTTTCATATCCATAATGACTACTGGTATAACCATAGCCTGGACTAGATGAACTTCTGTTGGCAAAGTAAAGTCTCTGCTTTTGAATATACTATCTAGGTTGGTCATAACTTTCCTTCCAAGGAGTGAGCATCTTTTAATTTCATGGCTCAGTGACCGTCTGCAGTGATTTTGGAGTCCAAAAAAAAAAAAAAAATAATAATAATAAAAATAAAGTCTGCCCTTGTTTCCACTCTTTCTCCATCTATTTCCCATGAAGTGATGGGACCAGATGCCATGATCTTAGTTTTCTGAGTGTTGAGATTTAAGCCAACTTTTTCACTCTCCTCTTTCACTTTCATCAAGAAGCTTTGTAGTTCCTCTTCACTTTCTGCCATAAGGGTGGTGTCATCTGCATATGTGCGTTTATCAAGATTTCTCCTGGCAATGTGGATTCCAGCTTGTGGTTCTTCCAGCTCAGCATTTCTCAAGGTGTATTCTGCATATAAGTTAAATAAGCAGGGTGACAATATACCGCCTTGATGCACTCCTTTTCCTATTTAGAACTAGTCTGTTGTTCCATGTCCAATTCTAACTGTTGCTTCCTAACTTGCATATAGGTTTTTCAAGAGGCAGGTCAGGTGGTTTGGGATTCCCATCTCTTTCAGAATTTTCCACAATTTATTGTGATCCACATAGTCAAAGGCTTTGGCATAATCAATAAAGCAGAAATAGATGTTTTTCTGAAACTCTCTTGCTTTTTTGATGATCCAGTGGATGTTGGCAATTTGATCTCTGGTTCCTCTGCCTTTTCTGAAACCAGCTTGAACATCTGGAAGTTCACAGTTCATGTATTGCTGAAGCCTGGCTTCAACAATTTTGAGCATTACTTTACTAGCGTGTGAGATGAATGCAATTGTGTGGTAGTTCGATGGACATAAATTTGTGTAAACTCCGGGAGTTGGTGATTGACAGGGAGGCCTGTAGTCCTGCAGTCTATGGGGTTGCAAAGAGTTGGACAGGACTGAGCGACTGAACTGAACTGAACTGCTTGACTTGGTCTGATTTTAGAGTAGCATCGTTGCTTCAAGGCTTCCCTGGTGGTTCAGACTCTAAACCATCTACCGGCTATGTGGGGAGACCGGGGTTCTATCCCTGTGTCAGGAAGATCCCCTGGGGAAGGAAATGGCAACCTTCTAATATACTCTTGCCTCGAAAATTCCATGGCTGGAGGAGACTGGTGGCTGCAGTCCATGGGTTGCAAAGAGTCATACATGACTGAGCCACTGCACTTTCACTTTCACTGCTTCAGGTTCCTCTCACTATGTCCCTCCCACCAGATTAGTCAAGATAAATCATCAACCCTGGACACTATCATTGGAACTTTTGACCTTTCTCTGTGGAACAATGTTAGCTCTCATTTTATTTCCCTAAGTGATAGTTACTCAAAGTATATTCTACTGATAATAACTTCTAAATCTCCTAGTATGCTTGTTAAACATGCAGGGTCTCAGGTCGTACCCAGACAGGCTGATCTCTAAGGGATGCTTTCTAAAAATCCACATTTTAAAACAAGTGAACCAGGCGAATCTTTTGCACAGAGCCAACTTCCTGGAAGTGTGATCTGTGTAATTTCACTGGGCCTTCCACTCAGAAGGATCCTGCACTTGATTTAATGCTTTGCTGTTGGTCTCTTGAGATTGTTAATCATTTTGAACAAGGTGCCCAGTTTTTCCTTTTGCATGGGGCTCCACAAATTCTTTATACAGTTCTACTTATGAGAAGTGCCAAAGTTTGAGAACTACCAGCCTAGTTCTGTCCTTAACATACTCCCAACTTCCTTCTCATTCTCAATGGCCTTTGTCATAGTGGCCCATCATGAATTTTACAAAACTGGTGGGGATTATCGCATTAAGTAATTGGAAATGTTGATATGGTTTTTGGTAGAAATTTAAATGACAAGAAGTATGTGTTTTTTGAAAAGTTTAGTAACATAGTGCATTGTAGTTTGTAGAAAATAAAGAATGCAGGCATAAGCTTTTATATATAGAATGAGTAATCAGCAAGGACCTACTGTATGGCACAGAGAACAATATTCCATATCTTGAGATAAACCATAACAGAAAGCAATGTAAAAATTTATATAGGTATAACTGAATCACTTTGCTGTGTAGCAGAAATTAACACAACTTCAGTAAAAAATATTAAAACTGAAAAGAATAGACAGGAGTTTGGGAGGCAGTTTAGAAGGCATTTGTAATAAATTATACCTGAAGTAATGAGAGTTTGAAAAACAATAGTAGTTGGGATGGAAAGGAAGTAATGAGTGCCATAACCAAAGGAAAAACATTCGTAGAACTTGGTAATTAATTACCAGAAGAGTTTCCAAGACTTGAGGCCTAGATAAATCAAATAGATATGTTATGAGGGGTATTTAGGTGCAGAAGGAAAAATATATTTCATTTTTGATAGCATTTGGTTGCAGGTAATCCAGGTAGAAATGCCCAGTTGAATGTTACAAATTAGAGCTAAGGGTTTGATGCAGAGATTAAATCCTGGAGTGTCTTCAAAAAAGAGATAACACTTGAAGCTGTGAGAGTACATCTACTAGACTGGAAAGATGTTGAAATGTAAAGAAAGTGAAAGACGGATTTTTTCTTTGCTGTTCATCAGCAGGAGGTAGGAGAAGTGCTATAAGGGGAAAGGAAAGAGTTGGCATGGATACTTTAGGAATCTTACATTTGTTTCAGCTCAGAGTCAGTGGAATAGATTGGATAACCACATGCTTGTTTTGGATTCATAGCCTTGTGAGTCTATCACACTGCACAAGGATAATTATTATTATATGGCTGAGTAAACTCAATTCCTTCAAGAGGTTAATCTTTCTCTGGTCATCTCCAGTTGCACATGCTGCTGCTGCTGCTCCTAAGTCGCTTCAGTCATGTCCGACTCTGTGCGACCCCACAGACGGCAGCCCACCAGGCTCCCCCGTCCCTGGGATTCTCTAGGCAAGAACACTGGAGTGGGTTGCCATTTCCTTCTCCAATGCATGAAAGTGAAAAGTGAAAGTGAAGTCACTCAGTCGTGTCCGACTCTTAGCGACCCCATGGACTGCAGCCTACCAGGCTCCTCTGTCCATGGGATTTTCCAGGCAAGAGTACTGGAGTGGGGTGCCATTGCCTTCTCCGATAGTGACATCATTTGTCAATATTTATTATACTGCAGGTTGCCTTAAGAGACTGTTCAAAGGAGCGAGGAAAAAAATGCACACCAGGAATATAGAGATTACTACTTAAAAATAACATAGAATATTGACTGGGTAATGCACTTGCTTTGATTATGTTATGTTATAGGTTCAGATTTAAAAGAATGAGTGTTCTTTTCATTAGAAGAAATAGGATAGAGGTTTCCTAATCCATTATGGTAGAGAGTTTCATCAGAAGTTTGTTTTGAAATTGCTGTCCACATTAGTTATTGGAATTCACAGAATCTCATGCCGTCCTCACCCACCACCACTTTTGACAAGGTAAGGTTTTTTTTTTTTTTTTTTTTAATAATAGGATCATTGATCCTGTAGACATTTTTGCATGTTAGCTTGAAAACACTGGTCATGACAGAAAGAAAGTCAGACTCAAAAATAAAATAATAAATTTTCATTTATAAATTGAGCTATATCTATTGTACAGAGAAACAGGTAAATTATATGAAATATTTTCTGTGATGAGACTAGATAGAGTACTTTAATAATACTTCACAAATCTTGAAAAGAACTCTTGACAATAATATATCATCTTTGGAAAGTGTATGAAGCAAAAAATTGATGCCTGCCAAATCCATGCCAGTCTTCTGTCCCAAAGCTAAAATTAACAAAGCCCATCCAACCTTTTACTATGTTCAAAAAGAAGAAAGCTCTAACATGTGCTTTAATTAATGTTCAGTGTCTATATTTAATTNTTTATAAATTGAGCTATATCTATTGTACAGAGAAACAGGTAAATTATATGAAATATTTTCTGTGATGAGACTAGATAGAGTACTTTAATAATACTTCACAAATCTTGAAAAGAACTCTTGACAATAATATATCATCTTTGGAAAGTGTATGAAGCAAAAAATTGATGCCTGCCAAATCCATGCCAGTCTTCTGTCCCAAAGCTAAAATTAACAAAGCCCATCCAACCTTTTACTATGTTCAAAAAGAAGAAAGCTCTAACATGTGCTTTAATTAATGTTCAGTGTCTATATTTAATTAATGTTCAATGTATGCACAACAGATGATGATCTTACCTTCAGAAATAAAGAAAACTCCTCTCTTTGTCTCTTTATAAAAATGTCCCTAATATTTTTATTCTTCAAAAAGACTTATTTTCAGTGTAAGAAATCTAGTTTCCTAAAATATGAGAAATGTGTTCTTTATTTAAGGAATAAAAAGCCTTTGAGAATTTATAGCTACTTTGAAAAAGCTACTGAACAGTGCACAGGGAAAAGTCTCAATTATTTTTAAGTCATGTGAGGAAATGTATTGTTAAGCTGTAAGCAAAGCTGTCAGCAGTCTCTTGATGCCTCAACACAATGGGCATCCACTTTAATATTTTAATTTGCCTTGTTCTTATCAGAAGACATATGGCAGGTTTCTGTCTTGGCTGTGAAATGTTCTGATTTTAATTTTGGTAAAATTCTTAGCAGTTGTCTCATGCTATATTTGATGAGAGGCTAATTTCCAACATTCCGTTAACAAGGTTTCTTCAATGAGCATGAGGTTTTAAAATGAAATTTGCATATCTGCCATGCAATGATTCAACGTTCAGTCTCATTGCTTCTTTGTTATTGTGAAACATGGTGCAGATTAGTGAAAGCATTTGGTTCTGTACCTTTCTGGTTTCTCCACTGTTTGGATAGATTTGTTATTATGCTAATTTCTTTGTGTTATCTTTGGTTGCCTGGGATTGTGGGGCCAGAAATTTCACAAATTTTGGAAAATAATAAAATGGTTCTCAGCAAGGCAATCACAGGGACACAATCAGCTGTGAAATTTGTCTTGAACTATACAAATACTTCCATGCCGTCTAGGATCGAGATCACTGAAAGGAGGGAGAATGAAAGATTTCCATTTAATGATAATGTGCAATTTTTTGTGTTTGAGTAATACTACCTTCTCCTTAAATTTGAAGGCTATAAGAGAAAATATGAGATGTTAGCAAGAGAAAGGACGAGGAGAACTCACACAGTACAGCCGACTGATACGGACAAGTTAGGAGAAAGGAGTATGTGGCATTAACCTCAGAGTGGTGGGATTAGGGTTTAGATTAGAAAATGTAAAATCAGTGGTAGGTCCAGGAAATACATAGAGATAATTACAGAGATTTCAAAAATGATTTCCAGGCAACTAATCAGTATCAGGAGTAATGCTGAGCGTGATGAGGAATTTGAGGGTTATGTGGAATCATTCTGATCACAACCTAATTTTAGGTTGCATAAGATAATTCAATGAAAGATCTTACAGGTAATCAGAATCAAGGGAGTCAAAATGGATGGAGAAGGTGAGATGCAAATTTACTGTATGCAGGTGAAACTAAAGCTATGAAAACAGAAATGTAGTTGACTGGAGAGAATGTAAAGAGCCTAGGTCACCTTCACCTCTTAAACTTTTTGAAGGAAGAATAGTCTGTGTGGGAGGGAATATTCCTAGAAGAAGCATTCGGGAGTGCCACTTTAAGAGTTTCTTGTAGTGCCATCTGCTGTCTACAAAGAACTCCATGCTGTGGTAACTATTGTTTTGATTACTATACTTTATTGATACATACTGAGTGAAATAAAATAACAGAGTACATTCATTCCCCAGCAACTAGGATGAAAGATTTTATAAAGCTTGAAGGTACTCAGAAGTCCCTGGCCAGTTATGTAGTTAAGCAACATGACTCTCATTTTGCTAAGCCATCACTCTCTCTGACAAAAAATCATTGGAATAAAAGTCTATCTTTCCAGGTAATGAAAATGAACAGGGCAGTTTTTGTAATGGCTCCAGTAGTAGCAGTGGACTACAGGATTTAAGCAGTCCTTTTAGAGTGAAAAACTAGGTTAAAAAATGAATGAAAGTGATATATAAATGTGGCTTATGTATTTATATATGCTTATGTGTATATCAATTACATTTTACTCTATAGAAAGAGGAGCACACTTTACAAATTGTTCATTGAATGATTGATGTAAATTTCCTAAACTCTCTCCTGTTTTGCTTTTACTATATAAGGCTATTATAAAAGAATATTTTCCAGTAAGTCATACCCTTTAGGGACAGCATGAGTAGGTTTACAAATTTATATTTTAAATAAATGACTATGGGGAAAGAAAACTTCCTTGGATTTATCATTGGTTCTATAAAAATCTCCAGTCCTCTGACACAAAATATGTGTATATTATATAAAGATCAAGCATTGTTTGCTTTTACTTCTAGGAACATTTTACAGTTCACATATCATGAAAAGGAGATCTGTAGCCACCTGTATAATTAATTGTTCTGATTCAAGGGGGCAAATGGTTACAGTCCAAAGGAAGTCCATAGGTGAAGCTCCAAGGTGCCAGAAAGCCTGGAGCTCCATCTTCCTAGGTACTTCCCAGATGTTACTCTTGAAGACATCTTTAGAACTTAAAACCTGGAAATACTTAAGGTTTACCTGACTCTTGGAAAGATGTATTTATATTCCTAAAGTGTAAGGAAGAATCTAGGCTCATTTCCATTTCACCTCAAAAGAGCAAAAGTTTTTTGTCCATTCCCTCTTTTCACAAGGAAAGGGGATGAACTTTCTTCTGTATATAAATGGAGGGAATCCATTGTCCACTATTATTCACCTATGGAATATCTGCTGCTTGAGTAGGCTGTTTGACATGCCTCTCATGGTACTCACCCCAGGGATAATGTTGGTGTTAAGAAGGAGGAACAGGTTCAGTATTGACTGTAAGGCAGTGAATGAGAAATCTCTCTCTGTGATTCAGAATAGCTCATTTGAACATTAATATAGATGAATAGGAAAAAACCCAACAGAGTGCATTATCAAACTGACTTTTGTGAAAGAGATAACACCATATAGACACTCTTGTGAGACTTTCCAGATTTAGTATGAGGCACTGTTCTAGGTATTATAGAATCCCGTGTAATTGTAGTGGTTTGTGAATAGCTTCCATAACTATAGAAATTGGTGGAACTTACTATGTACCACAGAAAGACAGACTTTATAGAGACTATGGTGTATCCTTTATCATTTTATTCACAAACCTTCTGCTAAATTAAGAAATTTATTTAAATAAAGAAAAAATCAACTAGTTGATTGGACTGGACAACTAATCCAGAAATACTAGAGGCCTTTTCCCCCCACATATAGAAAGATTGTTATGGATAGCTTTTTTACAATTATTTTCAGTTAACTTCATTAAGCATGTACTCAACCTCAGTGTCTCAAAGCTTTGTGATGTAAATGTACTCTTGATTTTATATAGACTCTATCATTTACTAGTTTGTACGATTATGTAGGGTTATAGAAAAAGCAAGAGAGTTCCAGAAAAACATCTACTTCTACTTTATTGACTATGCCAAAGCCTTTGACTGTGTGGGGGGTCACAACAAACTGTGGAAAGCTCTAAAAGAGATGGGAATACCAGACCAGCTTACCTGCCTCCTGAGAAATCTATATGCAGGTCAAGAAGCAACAGTTAAAACTGGACATGGAACAATGGACTGGTTCCAAATTGGGAAAGGAGTACATCAAGGCTGTATATTGTCACCCTGCTTATTTAACTTATATGCAGAGCACATCATGGGAAATGCAGGGCTGGATGAAACACAAGCTGGAATCAAGATTGCTGGGAGAAATATCAATAACCTAAGATATGCAGATGACACCACCCTTATGGCAGAAAGCAAAGAGGAACTGAAGAGCCTCTTGATGAAAGTGAAAGAGAAGACTGAAAAAAGCTGGCTTAAAACTCAATATTCAAAAGGCGAAGATCATGGCATCTGGTCCCATCACTTCATGGCAAATAGATGGGGAAACAATGAAAACAGTGAGACTTTATTTTCTTGGGCTCCAAAATCACTGCAGATGGTGACTGCAGCCATGAAATTAAAAGACACTTACTCCTTGGAAGAAAAGCTATGACCAACCTAGACAGCATATTAAAAAGCAGAGACATTACTTTGTCTACAAAGGTCCATCTGGTCAAAGCTATGGTTTTTCCAGTAGTCATGGATGGATGTGAGAGTTGGACCATAAAGAAAGCTAAACACCAAAGAATTGATGCTTTTGAACTGTGGTGTTGGAGAAGACTCTTGCAAGTCCCTTGGACTGCAAGGAGATCAAATGAGTCAATCCTAAAGGAAATCAGTTCTGAATATTCATTGGAAGAACTGATGCTGAAGCTGAATCTCCAATACTTTGGCCACCTGACACAAAGAACTGACTCATTTGAGAAGACCCTGATGCTTGGAAAGATTGAATGCAGGAGGAGAAAGGGATGACAGAGGATGAGATGGTTGGATGGCATCACTGACTCAATGGACATGAGTTCGAGAAAGCTCTGGGAGTTAGTGATGGACAGGGAAGCCTGGGGTGCTGCAGTCCCTGTGGTTGCAGAGTCAGACACAACTGAGCAACTGATCTGAACTGAACTGATAGATTATTAACACTTTACAGTTTATAAATTGCTTTAAAATTGATCATCACATTATGTTCTTTGACAGATACAGGAGGTGGGCATGGATTCACATTTCAAAGATGGAGAAACTGAGCTAAATGTGGTGATAAGGCTTACCAAAGAGACAAAATTTGAGAGCATGGCCTGAATACAGAATTTCAGACTCCAAGTCTATATTTGTTTCAATGACAGAACTTATCACTTTCTCAGAAAATTCTTAAATATTATGGTAGCTTAGGGAAAAATTTTCTGAAGCATTTATATATATAGACAGAAAATACACAATAAATTTAAGATTCTGATGGGACTACATGGTTTAAAAAATGTTGAACAGCGCTTTTGGCACCGTGAGAATACCCTCAGAATAGGCATTCCAATTAACTCATACTAAACTCTAATTAGTGCCTTCTGTTGATAGAAACCAGAAAATAAATTGACTTCAGATTTTGAGGTATTTCATTTTGCTGCTTTGGTCATTATTAAAATGAATAATTTGGCTCTTTCTCATGAGAAGTAATTTTCAGTGAAAGAAGTTACAAGTTCACGACTTTTTGTAAACAAGTGAAAGATGGTTTACCTTGTTTTTCACATGTAGACATATGTTTGATGTATTTCTGGGAAGTGGTTAGCTCCATGTCCTTGTATTCCACCATCCTTATTCTCCTGTTTCACTTTACCTTAATTTTAAGTCCTATTTGATAGGTTCTAAAGCATCAAGTGTCAGAGAATTTGTGGGATATGTAAGGGATATTGGTCATGGTTAACCTGCCATCTGTTTTCCATTCAAAGTTTCTGAAAAATCACATTTTGTTTAGATGTTCTCCTGTGGGACATGAAGTTGAAGAATACTTCTACTCTTCTGTCCCCACTTTATCCTTCACAGGCATTCCTCCACCAAATATCTTCCATGTACAATTCCATCTTGCTTTCTGCTTCTCAGAGGAGCCAAACTGACACAGACATGAATGTAGAAACCTGTCATTCAAGTTGCTCTTGTAAGCTTTCCTAGAGCCATGGAAAACAAGCTGTAGGATAGAGTGGACATTTTGGGTAGCAGTGGAGAAATTTAAAGAATCTGGTGTCTTGAGTATGTCAGTAAAGGCTGAAGCAACCAACCTGAATTTGTCTTATTTCTGAACTAAGTCTTTTGTGAATTCTACTCATTTCCTTATTTAAGTGAGGTTAAATGTTTTAGGTGACTTTCAACCAAAATAGAGGTTTGTAGAGTGTTTAGCTCAGTGTATGAACATAGTAATTGAGGAACTTTAGTATATGGTTCAAAGAATGGACTCTAGACCCAGGCTTCTTTGGTTCAACCTCCGGATCCACCACTTACTAGGAATTTTATCTTGGGCAAGTAATTTAATATTATTTTCCTTACTGTTAAAATGGAGCTCATGATAATGTCTACCTTATATGGTCATTAGGAGGATTACATTAATGCTATACATAATGCTTTGAACAGTGTCAAGCACATAAGAAGTATTATGTTTATTACTCATAGTAGTAGTAATAAGTGCTCAACTAATATTAATAGTTGCTATATTTACAGTATTACTATTATTATTATTCAAAATACACATGATTAAAATTCTGTGGAATTATGTTGAAGGAAAGAATCATTATGATTGTGATCTGGTCAGCAAAAGTACTGTTATCATGTATATTGTATAATTAAAACATATTCAAGCATACCAATTAATTGGTAAGCCATTTTTTTTAACATCGACAAAATAGCAAGTCTCAGGAATAAAATGATAAAATCACTTCCATTCAGATGATAGGTTTTTACTATTACACGAAATCAAGCAGTTTCAGTCTCAGCACATTTTGTTAGTCTTTCATTTATAATGGATGATTTCTGTCTATTAACAGCAGATCCATATGGGCTGCATTTTCTCTAGTCTAGTTATATTTCCTGTTGGCTGTCTGAATCATAATAATGGTGGATTAATAGCACTGTCTCCTTACTGGAGAAATATTGATTCACAGTAGTGGTGGAGAACACTATAGCCACTTATTTAGCTTGAGTAAAAGTGAAGTCACTCAGTCGTGTCCGACTCTTTGCGACCCTGTGGACTGTAGCCCACCAGGCTCCTCTGTCCATGGGATTCTCCAGGCAAGAATACTGGAGTGGGTGGCCATTTCCTTCTCCAGGGGATCTTTCTGACCCAGAGATGGAACCCAGGTCTTCCGCATTGCAGTCGGACGCTTTGACCTCTGCTGCTGCTGCTGCTGCTAAGTCGCTTCAGTCCTGTCCGACTCTCTGCGACCCAATAGACGGCAGTCCACCAGGCTCTGCCGTCCCTGGGATTCTCCAGGCAAGAACACTGGAGTGGGTTTCCATTTCCTTCTCCAATGCAGGAAAGTGAAAAGTGAAAGTGAAGTCGCTCAGTCGTGTCGGACTCTTAGCGACCCCATGGACTGCAGCCTACCAGGCTCCTCCACCCATGGGATTTTCCAGGCAAGAGTACTAGAGTGGGTTGCCATTGCCTTCTCCTTAACCTCTGAGCCATCTAGAACTACTGGAAACTCTAAGTTGTCACTAAAAAAGTTGATGATTTTGCCAAGTTAGTTCTGCTTTTGGATAAATACTTCTAGGGCTTTCTTCTTTTTTTAATGATGTTATTGAATTATGTACTCCTGCTTGCTTGCCACCATTAGACAATACAACTACTCTGACCACACATCTAGAAAAGTATCAGCTCTCTGAATATGAGCATACCTATAATTAGTTCAGTTTGAATGATGAAATCATTTTATGAAGCTCTAGGCTAACATATTTTATGTTATAGTCTGTATAGTCTCTATATAGTCTGTAGCATTCTTCCTTTGTTCAGGTAATTTCTAGTTCATTACTGTAAGTGATCATGAATAGTGCAGAGTTATACAATTATGACTCAAAAAACCATTTAAGTGTGATTTGGTATCAATAAATTAAATACTCTCTAAGTGCATAACAATAAAGAATTTATAAATTAGTAACATTAATTTCTCTGTATTTGTCTTAATTAGGAAAAAGGTATTTAGCCAAGAAAGTATCTGAGTAGCAAAAATACATATCAGTCAAGCCTTCTGGGGAAATGAAAGTATATACTTTATCATTACCTATTTTAAAATTTTAATTTGAATTAATTTCAGATTTACAGAGTCACTTCAGGATTGGGAGCTTGTGTGCACCCGTGGTGGATTCATGTCAATGTATGACAAAACCAACACAGTGTTACAATGTAAAATAAAATTTAAAAAAATAAAAAAAATTACAAAAAAAATACAAAAAAAAAAGAATAGCACAAAGAACTCCAACTATCCTTCACACATATTCACCAGTTGTTAATATTTTGCCACTGTTCCTTAACTATACTTTCCCTTAGATAATACACATAATACTATAATCTAGCTTATAGTTTATATTCACATTTTACCAGTTGCTCCAATAATGTCCCAATAATGTCATTTTTAGCAGTGCAGGATCACACATTCATTCCGTTTGCCATTCAACTTTAGTCTATAATGTGAATGTTACTTCATCCCCTTCTTCGTCTTTTATTATATTGATATTTTTGAAGATTCAATCAGCCAGTTCAGTCACTCAATCTTATCCAATTCTTTGAAACCCCATGGACTGTAGCAAGCCAGGCTCCCTGTCCACCACCAACTCCCAGAGCTTGCTCAAATTCATGTCCATTGAGTCGGTGAAGTCATCCAACCATCTCATCTTCTGCTGTCCCCTTCTCCTCCTGCCTTCAATTTTCCCAGCATCAGGGACTTTTCAAATGAATTGGTTCTTCGCACCAGGTCGCCAAAGTGTTGGAGATTCAGCTTCAGTATCAGTCCTTCCAGTGAATATCCAGGACTGATTTCCTTTAGGATTGACTCGTTTGATCTCCTTGCAGTCCAAGGAAATCTCAAGCGTCTTCTCCAACACCACAGTTCAAAAGCATCAGTTCTTCGGTGCTAAGCATTTTTTATGATCCAACTCTCACATCCATCCATGACTACTGGAAAAACCATAGCTTTGACTAGATGGACCTTTGTTGGCAAAGTAATGTCTCTACTTTTTAGTGTGTGTTCTATGTTGGTCATAGCTTTTCTTCCAAGGAGCAAGCGTCTTTTAATTTCATGGCTGCAGTCACCATCTGCAGTGATTTGGAGTCCCCCAAAATAAAGTCTGCCACTGTTTCCACTGTATCCCCATCTATTTGCCATGAAGTGATGGGACCAGACGCCATGATCTTTGTCTTTTGAATATTGAGTTTTAAGCCAGTTTTTTTTCACTCTCCTCTTTCACTTACATCAAGAGGCTCTTCAGTTCTTCTTTGCTTTCTGCCATAATGGTAGTGTCATCTGTGTATCTGAGGTTATTGGTATTTCTCCCAGTAGTCTTGATTCCAGCTTGTGCTTCATCCAGCCTGGCATTGCACATGATGTACTCTGTATATAAGTTAAATAAGCAGAGTGACAATATACAGTCTTGAAGTACTCCTTTCTTGATTTGGAAACAGTCCTTTGTTCCATGTCCAGTTCTAACTGTTGCTTCTTGACCTGCATACAGATTTCTCAGGAGGCAGTAAGCTGGTCTGGTATTGCCATCTCTTGAAGAATTTTCCACACATTGTTGTGATCCATACATTCAAAGGCTTTGTCATACTCAATCAAGCAGAAGTAGATGTTTTTCCTGGAGCTCTGTTGCTTTTCTATGGTCCAGTGGATGTTGGCTATTTGATTGCTGGTTCCTCTGCCTTTTCTAAACCCAGCCAGAACATCTGGAAGTCCTTGGTTCGCTTACTGTTGAAGCCTGGCTTAGAGAATTTTATAGGCCATATATTTTGCAGAATATGCCTCAGTTTGTATTCATCTTATATTTCCTTATGTTTAAATTCAAGTCATCCGTTTGGGGTAAAAATATCATAGAAGTAATGTTGTGTCCTTTAAGCTACATTGCATTTCCCATCACCAGTGATGTTAACTTTTATTTTCACATGATGTCTGCTAGTTTGCTCTGCTGTTTCTAATTAACAGGTAACTTGTGGAGAAGTGCTTTGATACTATGTAAATATAGTATATCATTCTTCAAATATCACCTAATAGTTTTAGTGGCTGTTGGTGATTCTTAGAACAAATTATTAGTATAATGGTTGCAAAATGGTGATTTTCTAATGCCATCAGTTTTATCATCACTTTTTTTGTACTGAAGGCTTTCAGACATATTTGGCTATGTGATTTTCCAGTCTCTAGCAAATGCTAAGAAGCAAATTAGAAGGGAGAATATTCAGAAAATGGGAAGACACACTGACAGCATAAGTGGCAGGTTGTAAAGGAAAAAAAAGAGGGAGAAAATATAATGATAAAATCTAAAAACTTAAAAAGTAGAGCACTGTGTATATGCCTCTGCTCTGAGTTGAACACTTTCGGTCATAGTTCATTTCTCATCTTGAGCCACAGAAGCATAAAAAGTCCTCACTGCAGTGACAAATACTTGGCTTAGGAAATTACTCTAGACTGTTCCAACTCTCTGCTTTATCTATTTACCCCACAGTTTTCACTGTGTTGATTTTATGCCCAGAATTTCTCTCTCTGTTTGGATTTGGATGGTTTGTATGACATACAGGTTTAGCTTGTTTCCAAGATGAAACATTTTGAATTTTACCATGGCCTCCAGAAACTGTATCTCTTGGGTGAAAATGCCAAGTTCTGCACTTAGGCTAGGAACCTTCAACCTAAACCTCTATTTTCCTTGCTGCTACCAGCCTGGAAGATGAGAGAGAACCCTCTGATGTCATTTAGTGAGAGGTAATAAAAAATTATATCCTTTAGTAAACTCTAGGTCACCTAGAAGTCACTTTTTGGAGACCAGTATGTGCTGTGCTTAGTCATTCAGTCATGTCCAACTCTTTGGGACCCCATGGACTGTAGCCTGCCAGTTTCCTCTGTCCATGGGGATTTTCTAGGCAAAACTACTGGAGTGGGTTGCCATGCCCTCCTCCAGGGAATATTCGCAACCCAGGGATCAAACCCAGGTCTCCCACATTGCAGGTGGATTCTTAACTGCATTGCAAGGAAGCCCAAATTATAGTTAATTATCAATAACCAACACATTAATATATATTCACTAATGATTAATGGTCAGTGAATTAACAGAAAATGACCCTGAGACATTGAGAAAAGATAAACACATGTTCAACATAATTTATTTAATAAATAAGGAAAAAGTAAATATATGTATAAGCAAAAATAAAATTATTTTATATAATTTTACATTTAAAGTATAATTAACACATTTGTCATTTTTAAAGTCTGTGTTGTTATTGTTTTAATTGTCAAGTCTTGTCCAACTCTTTTGCGATCCCCTGGACTATACCTGGCCCAGCTTTTCTGTTCATGGGACTTCACAGGCAAGAATACTAGAATGGATTGCCATTTTCTTCTCCAAACGATCTTCCCAACTCAGGGATTGAACCCATGTCTCCTGTGTAGTATTCACCAAACAAATGAATAACTTATGTAGCTAATCATATATGCTTGAATGTCTTCCCAGGTGGTTCAGTGGTTAAAAAAAAAAAAAAAATCTGCCTGCCAATATAGGAGATGCAGGAGATGTGAGTCCAATCACTGGATCAGGAAGGTGCCCTGGAGTAGGAAGTGGCAACCCACTTCAGTATTCTTGCCTGGAAAATCCCATGGGCAGAGGAGCCTGGAAGGCTGCACTCCAATGGGTCCCAAAGAGTTGGACATGACTGAGTGACTGAGCGTGCACACACACACACAGACACACACACACACACATATGATTTAATGTTCAGGTTGTTTCCAATTTTTCATAATTGTAAGTGATGTTGAAAAGAACAATTTATAGCAATGTACTTATATATAAATAAGATTATTTCCTTGA
Organism: Connochaetes taurinus; assembly: GCA_006408615.1. Classification (NCBI taxonomy): domain Eukaryota; kingdom Metazoa; phylum Chordata; class Mammalia; order Artiodactyla; family Bovidae; genus Connochaetes; species Connochaetes taurinus. The sequence continues at coordinate 74,222 of SJXO01006692.1, read as the reverse complement.
AACCTGCAAATGTAATGTTTGAATTAAAGGGAATGAATAATTTGAACGACTTTGTCTTACACTTCTGAAGAACCCTTCAGAGATATGCAGTCATTTGTGGCAACCCCAGCTCTGTGATTAGATCTGATAGACAAAGTGCCTGAAGACCTATGGATGGAGGTTTGTAATATTGTACAGGAGACCACGATAATGACCATCCCCAAGAAAAAGAAATGAAAAAAGGCAAAATGGTTGTTTGAGGAGGGCTTACAAATAGCTGAATAAAGAAGAGAAATGAAAAGCAAAGGAGAAAAGTAAAGATATACCCATTTGAATGTAGAGTTCCAAAAAAAGCAAGGAGAGATAAGAAAGCCTTCCTCAATGATCAAAGCAAAGAAATAGAGGGAAAAAATAGAATGGGAAAGACTAGAGATCTCTTCAAGAAAATTAGAGATACCAAGGGAACATTTCATGCAAAGATGGGCTCGATAAAGGACAGAAATGGTATGGAATTAACAGAAGCAGAAGATATTAAGAAGAGGTGGTAAGAATACACAAAGAACTGTACAAAAAAGATCTTCAGGACCCAGATAATCACTTTGGTATGATCACTCACCTAGAGGCAGACATCCTGGAATGTGAAGTCAAGTGGGCCTTAGGATGCATCACTATGAACAAAGCTAGAGGAGGTGATGGAATTCCAGTTGAGCTATTTCAAATCCTAAAAGATGATGCTATGAAAGTGCTGCACTCAATATGCCAGCAAATTTGGAAAACTCAGCAGTGGCCACAGGACTGGAAAAAGTCAATTTTCACTCCAATCCCAAAGAAAGGCAATGCCAAAGAATGCTCAAGCTACTGCACAATTGCTCTCATATCACACGCTAGTAAAGTAATGCTCAAAATTCTCCAAGCAAGGCTTCAACTGTATATGAACTGTGAACTTCCAGATGTTCAAGCTGGATTTAGAAAAGACAGAGGAACCAGAGATCAAATTGTCAACATCCCTTGGATCATGGTAAAAGCAAGAGAGTCCCAGAAAAACATCTACTTCGGCTTTAATGAGTATGACAAAGCCTTTGACTGTGTGGATCACAATGTGTGGAAAATTCTTCAACAGATAGGAGTACCAGACTACCTGACTTGCCTCTTGAGAAATCTGCATGCAGGTCAGCAAGCAACAGTCAGAACTGGACATGGAACAACAGACTGATTCCAAATAGGGAAGGGAGTACATCAAGGCTGTATACTGTCACCCTGCTTATTTAACTTATATGCAGAGTACATCATGAGAAACGCTGGTCTGGATGAAGCATAAGCTGGAATCAAGATTTCCAGGAGAAATATCAATAACCTCAGATATGCAGATGACAACACCCTTATGGCAGAAAGTGAAGAACTAAAGAGCCTCTTGATGAAAGTGAAAGAGGAGAGTGAAACAGTTGGCTTAAAACTCAACATTAAGAAAAGTAAGACCATGGCATCTGGTCCCATCACTTCATTGCAAATAGATGGGGAAACAGTGACAGACTATTTTTTGAGACTCCAAAATCATTGTAGATGGTGACTGCAGCCATGAAATTAAAAGACACTTGCTCCTTGGCAGAAAAGCTATGACCAATGTAGACAGCATGTTAAAAAGCAGAGACATTACTTTGTCAAAAAAGGTCCATCTAGTCAAGGCTATGGTTTTTCCAGTAGTCATATATGCATGTGAGAGTTGGACTGTGAAGAAAGCTGAGTGCCAAAGAATTAATGCTTTGAACTGTGGTGCTGGAGAAGATTCTTGAGAGTCCCTTGGACTGCAAGGAGATCCAACCAGTCCATCCTAAAGGAAGTAAACCCTGCATATTCACTGGAAAGACTGATGGTAAAGCTAAAACTCCAATACTTTGGTCACCTGATGTGAAGAACTGACTTATTTGAATAGACCCTGATGCTGGGGGGGATTGTGGGCAGGAGGAGAAGGGGTCTACCAAGGATGAGATGGTTGCATGGCATCACCAACTCAATGGACATGAGTTTGAGTAAACTACGGGACTTGTTGATAGACTGGGAGACTCGGCGCGCTGCAGTTCATGAGGTCACAAAGAGTTGGACACGACTAAGCGACTGAACTGAAACTGAAACAGCTCTGTGTTAACATGATTTTATATTTGTAATTTAGAATATATTTTATATCTATCATCAGTGAGTTTTTTCCAATTTTAGTTGGCATATACTTTTTCATCTTTCTAGTTTGCCTTTTCTCTATTTTTGAATTATTTTGTTCTTTTCCTTTATTGAGTTATGAGAGTCCATACCTCCTTGCATCTGTATGCATATTCTTTTATATCTTATAGTAGAGTTGAGTTCTACTTCCCGGATACTTCTTAGTTCAACATTAACTACTTTGTAATATTTTGTTCCTGGTTTAAATAGTATATTTCCTTCCATTATGTTTTCATTCATTTTATGTATTTATTTTTTATTGCTCTCATTATCACTATTCTAAACTCTCATATTCATTTTAATGGTTTATCCAGTTGGTTCTCCAGAGAAGGCGATGGCACCCCACTCCAGTACTCTTGCCTGGAAAATCCCATGGGCGGAGGAGCCTGGTAGGCTGCAGCCCACAGGGTAGCAAAGAGTTGGACACGACTGAGAGACTTCCCTTTCACTTTTCACTTTCATGCATTGGAGAAGGTAATGGCAACCCACTCTAGTGTTCTTTCCTGGAGAATCTCAGGGTCAGGAGCCTGGTGGGCTGCCGTCTATGGGGTTGCACAAAGTTGGACATGACTGAAACAACTTAGCAACAGCAGCAGCAGCAGCAGCAGTTGATTCTCATGAAATGTCTATTAGACAATCATACTAACTATGAAAAATAGTAAATACCTCTTTATTTTGCAATGTATTTTCTGTTTATAGTATTAAATTGACTAATATTCCCAGAAAAATATTAACTTATGGTAGTTATAATGGACATCGTTTTCTTATTACTTTTTTTTTGCCACTCGCTGCTGCTTGTGGGTCTTTCACTGACCAGAGATTGGACTCAGCCCCTTGGCAGAAAAAGTGAAGAATCCCTAACCACTGGACCGCTAGGGAACTCCCTCATATTCTTGTCATTATATATGTTGAAATTTAACACTGTTTTCATACTTGACATTATAGTTTAAATTATGTGGGAAATTCATTTAGATAACATAGAGCATACTTCTTCAATGCAAAAAAAAGCACCTCACTTTTAAGTAAATTTTTAGAGAAATAATCTGAGCCATTTGTAGATTTTGAATGGTGAGTAAAATGTGAAAAATCATTTTGTAAGATTCTCAAGGTTTTTGCATAACAAAATTTATACATACTTATGATCAATTTTTTCAATTAGAAAATGTGAGTTGGATTTATTGAATGCTTCCCATTCTTTTTAGATAATTAAAGCATTAAGCCTAGTGTTCAGTATTTTAAAGAATCTTGCACACTTTATTATTTGTTGACTGTTTATTTTTATAAAAGATAGTTCAAAGCTTTCAGTAGACTTTTTAAAATGGTTTGTAACCATTCACGCTTGCTTAATGCAAAATGGTTTGAATAAATATAATACAAAAAACAAAGCAAAACAAAAAGAGAAACAATTTTATTGAATTTAGTCAACTGACTTTTTCTTTGTAGTATATATTGTTCTAACTGCCTCTTTGATTTAACTGCTCTTTGTTGCATCAATAGAGTTGACTTTGGTTCAATGCTATGATCCCAGATGAAATGAAAATGTTTTTTTTTTCTTTCACATTTTAAAAGGTAAAAAAATAAAAAATAAAAGGTGTTTTGAATTTTGTAAGTATTTTCTCTTCTTTTAATATAATCCATTTTATTCTTCTGTAGGAACATTGATTTTTTTTTCAAACATAAGAAATATAGCCAAATGAAACTGATGATCAACAGATTTGGGTTCAAAGAGCTAGTTTCCAGTTCTGCCATTTAAAGTGTATATTCATGAATGTTATGACTACCCCTACAATACACATTGAGGTTCTAAGGACAGTTCTTATTTGTATCATTCATGTTCTGTTTTTCTAAATATTTTAGTTGAGTAACATAAGAAAAATCACTGAAATAATGCTTCTTGGGTTTTAAGCATCCAAATAGTAAAGGGTGTTTTGTTTATGAAAAAGTCTCCACAGTTTTAACTGCTTTTCATTCTCAACTTAGATCTAGGAAATTTGTATCTGACTGCAATTTTCCCCTTTAAACTGCAGCAATCAACATTTTGGCAGAGTATTGGAAATCTGATTTGCAGTTTGTGTGCACTTTTAAGGCATTGCTTGCTTGATTTTTTTCCCACCCTCCTCCCTCCTTTACAGCTATCTTTGTTTCTTTTTATTTTCCTACCTTCCTTCTTTTTTCTTTTGTTTTCCTTGCTCCAGACTTAAGCAATTTTAGAGACATAGTCTTAAAAGTAGCTAGGTGCTATAATTATGTTAATTCTATGTTTTCTATTATTGTCATAAATTGATTCAAAACCTTGGCTATTGATAGCCAGTGTGATGCTGATGCAGAGTGACCTGGGATGATGAGAGGGGAAGAGGATGAGAGAGAGGGAGTGCAAAAGGGGAGAGAGAGAGAGAATGAAGGAGGGAGAGAGAGAAAGAGAGATTGGAAAGCAGTGGGTCTGCTTTTTTAGAAACTTGTAAGCTGGCATGGCATAGTGGAAAGTGAAGTATACTAAGGAACCGGAGTTCCAAGTTCAGACTTATTACAAGATCACTGTGTGACAGAGGTCTAAGTTACTTCTACTGTTGGGGGATCAGCTTCCTTATCTATTTAAGAAACAGAGGCAACAAGGACCTACTGTATAGCATAGGGAACTGTATTCAATATCTTGTAATAACCTATAATGGAAAAGAACATGAAAAAGAACACATACACACACACACACACACACACACGGTATGTATGTGCGTGTATAACTGAATCACATTGCTATATAACTGAAACTAACACAGCACAGTAAATTAACCCATATAATAAATATATATATATATATTTTTAAATGGAGGGACTTGTCATCTCTAAGTTCACGAGAATGTACATTCTATGCGGACAAAAATTTTGTCTCTCTTGCCTTCTCATGTATCTCCAGCACCTAGAATCTTGTCTGGCACAGTGTAGATGCTCAATAAACGTTTGTTGAATGAATGAGGTCCTTTTCAACTCTGTTGTTCAATACTAATTTAATAATTTTTTCAAGAAAAGACAGTAGCATGACAATGGTAAGTGTAAACTGGGATTAATATAGAGTGTTTGCTTTCTCTTTTCTGACACACAGCTTCTAGCATCTCCAAAACCGATAGCTAAAGTTGTACCCTGATAGGTGCCTAAGATCTCCTCCTCTCATGCTCTTATAAAAGAAAACCTTAGGAAACATCATTTCTAGTCCTAGATTACCCACTGCTGTTGTTCGCTATTCAGTTGCTAAGTCTTGTCTGACTCTTTGCAACCCCACCGGCTATAGCATGCCCAGCTCCATGGGGTTCTCCACACAAGAGTATTCCTGGAGTGGGTTGCCATTTTCTTATCCAGGGGATCTTCCTGACTCAAGGATGGAACCTGCTTTTGCTGCTTTGGCAGGCAGATTCTTTACCACTGAGCCAACAGTGAAGCCCAGATTTCCCAACAGTAGAGTGCTTTTGGTCAATTATTTTCACTTTTTTTGGAAAAAAAAAATTACTTACATGAAAAATGTCATATTAGAGTACTTTAACAACACATTTATTCATGCATTTATTCATTCAGCAAAATGGAATGCCAGTGTGTGTAAGGGATTGAAATGCTTAAAGCAACTGATTTATCAGATCATTAAATCTCTAAAATTCTGTGACTGTACAAGTGTCTTTATAGGTAAAGGCATTAAAAAGGAATAACTAAATTATTTCCTGAGTTTTGCTTTATAATTTTCAATTATATTTTGTTTCAAAATGAGTTGTTATATTTATATCAGATACTTAGACTCCTACCTCTATTTTTTAATCAGAAGAACAAATTAATTAAGCTATTTCGGCTTTCTCCTTCAACAAGGACTAAATCTTGATTCCAGCACATATTAGCTTTTTCTCTTGGATTTCTTAGATGATGATTTTTAAATATCTGATTTTAATAAACCCCAATATTATGTATACACACATTGTTATAAGCAGAGCCTTTCATACATGTCACCGTGTATTTATTTAAGTTTTCTTTTTTCTCCAGGAAAGGAATCCTGGAATTTTCTAAGATGTTCTCCCCTGGCTGATTCTGTGTGAGCATAGAATGGTTATTATAATTTGCCGTACTTTTCTGGTTTATAAAAAGGGGAGGATATGACCTGATTTCTTGCAAGTGCATGTGGCTTCTTTATGGCTATTTTATGAAGATGGGAGAGATTGGCATGATCCATCTCTGACCCATGGACCCTGCCATTATATCTGAATAGCTGTACCTTTATGTTCTTATCTTGTGTCACTTATTTCACTCTGTTCTTAGTCTCCTTCTTTGCCTAACATGCATGAACTTGTAAGTTCAGATTGAGTCATTATATTTTAAAATGTCACATCACAGCATGGTCTTCCTGCAGGTGCAACTGCTGCTTCCTGTCTGTTGTCTGCAATACTATGTTGCTTGAGTTTGAACATCAGTGGGTTCTTGGTGTTTGTGCTACCGCCAGGGTGGCCAGACATTCAGCAAATGATTTCATAGTGAGATTGGATTCCTTTGCTTAAAGTTGTCCATACTTTGGACTTGTGACTTGCTTTAGTTTAAAGAAACAGCTATTTGTATTTAGACAAAGAGAAAGCATGTACTTTGGATGTCTGACTTAGACATTCTCTTGGAAAGCCTAGGGATGGGCATGTGAACTAATGTTCATCATTGCCATTGATCAAGATTCATGAAGGGAGCACCTTGGAGCCTTCATTGACTGTATAAATATTTCTTTATTGTGCATTTCATGTCTAGAGCTATTCTAGTGGTGAGAGAGATAAATGAATGAATTTAACTAGGACCCAAATTTGACAAAGCAATTAACATAAAAGAAAATAAAGCATATATGTAATTGGCTATAAATTAAGACTGAAAAATATAAGTGATAGAAGAAAGGTACGTGTAAGTGCTCAGGAAGCTAGAGGATGAAAAAATAATTCCTAGCTAAGGGAGCAGAGGAAGAATAGAGGAAAGGGCACTAGAGTTTGATTTTGGACTGTAAGTAGGTGTTGAGGTACAATCCAGTTGGGGAAGAATGTGAGCAAAGGTACAGAAATTAGGAAATCCTGGAAATATACTGGGAACAGTGACTAAAAGTAAGGTAGTCTTCCTACTAAATTATTAAGTGTTGGAAAATAAGTCTTACTATTTTTGTAACTGTGTTTTGGCACTTCTTCATTTTAAGCATGTGCCCCAACTCAGACAATAAAAACTTCAGTTCAGTTCACTTCAGTTCAATTTTTCAGTCATGTCCGACTCTTTGCGACCCCATAAACTGCAGCACACCAGGCTTCCCTGTCCATCACCAACTCCCAGAGTCCACCCAATCCCATGTCCATCGAGTCGGTGATGCCACCCACCCATCTCATCCTCTATCATCCCCTTCTCCTCCTGCTCTCAATCTTTCCCAGAATCAGGGTCTTTTCAAATGAGTCAGCTCTTTGATCAGTTGGCCAAAGTATTGGAGTTTCAGCTTCAACATCAGTCTTTCCAATGAACACCCAGGACTGATCTCCTTTAGGATGGACTGGTTGGATGTCCTTGCAGTCCAAGGGACTCTCAAGAGTCCTCTCCAACACTACAGTTCAAAAGCATCAATTCTTCGGTGCTCAGCTTTCTTCACAGTCCAACTCTCACATCCATACATGACCACTGGAAAAACCATAGCCTTGACTAGACAGACCTTTGTTGACAAAGTAATGTCTCTGCTTTTTAATATGCTATCTAAGTTGGTCATAACCTTCCTTCCAAGGAGTAAGCGTCTTTTAATTTCATGGCTGCAATCACCATCTGCAGTGATTTTGGAGCCCAGAAAAAAAAGTCAGCCACTGTTTCCACTGTTTCCCCATCTATTTGCCATGAAGTGATGGGACTAGATGCCATGATCTTAGTTTTCTGAATGCTGAGATTTAAGCCAACTTTTTCACTCTCTTCTTTCAGTTTCATCAAGAGGCTCTTTAGTTCTTCTTCACTTTCTGCCAGACCTGAGCTAAAATTTTCTTCAGTCCTAGAAAGAGCAGTTTCTTCTGCTCAAGTTTGATTTTTTTCACTTACCATCTTTCTCCTATTTCTTTCTGCTTTCTCTGAAGCATTAGCCTTATTCCATTGGCTGAAATATCTTCGTTTGTTTGTTTCTAATGGCTCATCTCCAGTATTCTATATACATAAACCTCTCCCAATGCAAAAATAAAAGATTCCTGTATCCATGGATTTCTCTTTTTTAAAGGTAAATTTGCCAAGAGTACTGTTTACTCGCTGTCTCCGTTTTCTTCCCTGTATTCACTTCTCAGCTCCCTGCAACCTGATTCCCTTACTAATGACTCCATTCAAACTTCTTGACCAGGGGAAATTAGGTAGGAATATTGTATGCAGTGCTCAGAAAGCACTCATAGGAGCATTCCTTCTCTCTTTCCTTCATGCTTGCTGGAATATAGGTATGATTGCTGGAACTCAAGCAGTTATCTTGGTTCATGAAGTAAAGGCTATGGCTTGAGAATGATGGAACAGCCCATGAAAGGAATCTATATTCCTTATGACTTTGAGAAGCCACTCTAGCTACCCTGAACTGTTTGCCTTTGGAAAGAGAAATAAACTTCTTTTTATTTAAGCTGCTGTTATTTTTTATTTTCTGTCACTTTTAGCCAAATCAACTTCTAACTAATATAATGGGTAATGTTAAGCATTCTTATAAGGCTTATAATATAATCTGTGTATCAGTGATTCATAAATCCAGGTCACTGTCTTTCTCCTAAACTTTGGTTGATTTGGGATTTCTTGCTGAGTTTATACTCATGTATAGCCATGCACATCTCAAATTCAGCATGTTTAAAGATGAAGTGTCAGACTTTATTTTTTTGGGCTCCAAAATCACTGCAGATGGTGACTGCATCCATGAAATTAAAAGACACTTACTCCTTGGAAGAAAAGTTATGACCAACCTAGATAGCATATTCAAAAGCAGAGATATTACTTTGCCGAGTAAGGTCCATCTAGTCAAGACTATGGTTTTTCCAGTAGTCATGTATGGATGTGAGAGTTGGACTGTGAAGAAGGCTGAGCGCCAAAGAATTGATGCTTTTGAACTGTGGTGTTGGAGAAGACTCCTGAGGTTCCCTTGGACTGCAAGGAGATCCAACCAGTGCATTCTGAAGGAGATCAACCCTGGGATTTCTTTGGAAGGAATGATGCTAAAGCTGAAGCTCCAGTACTTTGGCCACCTCATGCGAAGAGTTGACTCATTGGAGAGGACTCTGATGCTGGGAGGGATTGGGGGCAGGAGGAGAAAGGGACGACCAAGGATGAGATGGCTGGATGGCATCACTGACTCGATGGACGTGAGTCTGAGTGAACTCGGGGAGATGGTGATGGACAGGGAGGCCTAGCGTGCTGCGATTCATGGGGTCGCAAAGAGTTGGACACGACTGAGCGACTGAACTGAAAGATGAAGTAATTTTTTCTAACTAATTCCCTTCCTACATTTCCAATCTCAGTTAATGTGACCCAGACAGATGCTAGATAGGAATTATGAACTTGACCACTGCTTGAACTTTAACGGTCCTCTCTTCTTAATCTTTATTGTTACAGATTTAGTTTAGACCTTAATCATTATTCTCTTGCAATACTTAATCTTTTAACTAATATTTGTACTTCAACTCTTTCCCCATCTGTAGTCTATTTATTGAACTATTACCGGTTATATTTCTTAACAGAGGTCTTTCTCTGAAAGAAATACTATCTTGCTTAAAATTCTGCAGTGGCAACTAGTTCAAGTAGAATCTTCCTAGCATGGCATGCAAGACCCTCCATGAACTGCTTTCTTCTCCAGCTTTATCTCTACTGAATTGCCTTTCTGTTGCACATTATTCTTTCAATATATTTTCCCTGCCTTGATTACCTTTCCTTACCTTCAGTTCTATATTTAGACTTAAAAATTTTATTTTATGAAAGTATCATTGATTTACATGGTTGTGTTAGTTTCTGCTGGACAACAAAATGATTTGGTTATATATTTTATTCATTTATAATTATTTTTCCATTATGGTTTATTACATGATACTGAATATTGTTCCCTATTCTATACAATAAGACCTTGTTTATCCATTCTGTATATAATAGTTTGCATTGGCTAATCCCAAACTCCCCATCCTTCCTTCCCCAATCCTCCTTCTTGGCAACCGCAAGTCTGTTCTCTATGTCTGTGAGTTGATTTCTATTTCATGGATAAGTTCATTATGTCCTATTTTAGATTCCACATGTAAGTGATATATGGTATTTGTCTATATTTAGACTTTTAATTGAATAATAGTGTACATACTTAGTTTGATGTTTAGGTCCTCTCTGAAGACTTTCTCACTAACTCAAGGGAGATTTGATCATTCCCTCAGGTATGCCTCACTTCACTTTCAGACTTCTGTACTAATATACATAGCTATGGAAGATAACTAAGAGTAGAGAGTAGGTAAAAATATATCTTGGCATCCTCAACACTTACTAAGGTGCCTGACAAAAGTATGTACCTAATAAATATTTATTATATTAATTAATTGAGTAGATAGTAGCATTAGAAATGAGAAGTAAATTTTAGTTAGAGAGCTATGAAAGAGGGGAAATCAGGAGGGCTTAGTCACTGATTGGATGAGGGAGGTAAGAGAAAGAGAAAAGCCCAAGATTGTCCTGCTATTTTAAGCCTCAATAGTAATAGTGATAGGATATGGTTTTTCAAATATGGAAAATATGAAGTACAGGGAGGGATAAATTTGGGATGGAAACTGAGATCTATTGGGGGCATTGTAAATTTAACCTGTTGGTGGTATATACACAGGTGAGAATTGGATGAAAATTTCTTGGAGTGTCATTAGACTCCCTGTACAACTGAAGCCTCCTATCACTGGATTATTTAAGGACATCATAGGATGTAATTGCTCAGTTTAGCCTGAGAGAAAACACTAGGAAGATTCACAAGACTGAAAAAATAGAAGGCAGGATTCAGGTATGGACCAGGAAACAGGCATAATTGGGAATAAGCAGTCTGCTTTTTTCCATCATGTAAGAGTCTCTGCCACTCTATCAGATTCCTGTGGGCAGCCACTATGCTTCAGATGTTGATCTGTGTCAAAAGAGACTGTTGTAGTTTGGAATGATTGCATATATCTTGTTCTAAGTCACTTGATCACTAACCTCTAAACCTTTCTTTCAATAGCGAGAGTATAATGGATTTGTTAAAAGTCCCCCTCTCCTACTATGAATAAATTAATTTATCAAAAAATTATTACAAAAACTTGACAATGTAATCATAAGATGAGAACCAGAAACATCAAGAAAACCACAGATTGCTGGTTAGGGCTTCAGCTGCACTTATTTCTGGCAAAAATGCTAAAATAATTTTAAAAATGGTCTTCATAGTAATATTATTCTCCAGCTTTTTTTTTTCCCCAAAGAAAGAAGGAAAGCAAAGAAGCAAACAATTCTAGTTTAGCTCCTAGCAATTATTCACAGAGAAGTTTCCAGCAACCTGCCAGGAAAATCTCTTCTCAGAATTATTGTCACCTTTTCATCAGAATATCAGAAAAGTCAATCTCCAAGTCGAACCAGAATTCAATAAATGAATTCAGTAAATTAAATGTTTACTAAGTGTGCTAAATATCAAGGATAAAAATGAAAAGAGACACATTCCTTGACCTCAGGGAACTCACAGTTGAATGATAGAATTCTATGCTTAGGTTTAGAAATATTTCCAAGATTTAGAAACATTTTCAAAGCCAATCTTATCTCAAGAAGACACTTGCAGAAGGGCAATTATGCACACACATAATAGGAATAGTGAACGTTGTCTTCAGAGCCCAGTAATCGCAGAGTACTTACTCTATCAAATGACATGAATACTCCTCTGATTCTTAAATTGTTATCTTTTGGGAAATTCATTCATTCATATCCAAGGGCATCCCTGAGTTGAGATCCCAGCCTTGCTAGAGGATTAGCAAGAAAGGCAGTTCCAAATAACTGAAGAAAAGTCTAGACTCATGATGCCAAATAGACTATGTGCTATTGGTATGACAGAATTCTGGATAGATTTTGTAAAAAGATAAATGTTCCAGGGAGCCATAGTTTCCAAAGTTCATGGTCTAGTGATTTGTTAGGTATTTTATGTTAGCTGGATAAATGAACTGCATATCTTGATTATCTGAATAACTGCATCAGGAATTAGGTATACTTTTTGAGGTAATCGTAAATTTTTGCCATCCAATATGCTCAAAGAATTATTTCTTTTTTCTTTTTTTTTTTCAACTGATACTGAAGATATTTGATTTTCGCATATGGCTAGAGCTTGATTTCATCTATCTTGTCACTTGATGAGGCAAGTTGCCTTTGTCCCCATGCATTGTAGCTGACACAGTGTCTCTACTTGTAAGACATTTGAAGGTATGAGGGTATACTGAGTTACTTCAGTTGTGTCCAACTCTTTGCGACTCTATGGACTGTAGCCTGCCAGGCTTCTCTGTCCATGGGATTATCTAGGCAAGAACACCTGACTGGGTTGCCATGCCCTCCTCCAGGACATCGTCCTGACCCAGGGATAAACCCATGTCCCTTACATCTCCTGCATTGGCAGGTGGGTTCTTTACCGCTAGCACCACCTGGAAGCCCCATTAGAAAGTATGTATATCTCACTTCTTTTGAACTGTGATGCTGGAGTAGACTCCCGTGAGTCCCTTGGGCTGCAAGGAGATCAAACCAGCCAATCCTAAATGAAGTCAATCCTGAATATTCATTGGAAGGACTGATGCTGAAGCTCTAACACTTTGGCCACCTGATGCTAAGAGGTGACTTATTGGAAAAGACCCTGATGCTGGGAAGAATTGAGAGCAGGAAGAGAAGGGGATTGGATGGCATCACCAACTCAATGGATAAGAATTTGAACAAACTCGAGGAGATAGTGAAGGACAGGAAAGACTTGTGTGCTGCAATCCATGGAGTTGCAAAGAGTCAGACATGACTGAGCAACTGGATAGCAACAAGAACAACTCACTTTAAATATAGTAAAATAAACCCTGATTATACAGTTTAAGATTTTTAATATCATCCTTCGGTTAAATCTCTTTGCTTAATGTTTTCTGGGGGTCAAAATAATGGTTAACTATCTATGTTGACTGCAGAGAAAGCTACCACTCATTCTAACCTATGTTTGTAGGTTTTTAGGAAGGTATTCCTAGCAGTTTCTACAGTTGGCTTCTTCAAATTTAAATGGAAACCAAGATTCTGAAGTGGTTTTGAAAGACCTGTGGGGGGGAGTCTGGATAAAAAGACCCTTGGTTAAGCTGAATCTGGTTGAGATACTTGAAAACCTTGGGAACATATTTAGATAAGGATTATTTCTTAACTTATCAAGTCACTGTCAGAGGAGGAGGCCAGAATCAAAGAAGAGAACAGGATCAGAAAGCTCAGAACAAATCGAGCTCAGAGAATTACTAGGTGTTAGGCAATAAGCTGGGCATAAAAGCAAGAATGAGGTTTGAGGAAAAGTTATGTACCATTTATTGAGGCATTTTTCTAAGTCCTGAACACATTGCCTCGTTTACTTTCACTTTACCTTATTTAAAAAAATAAAAAAAAAACAACTTACTACTGATAAATTGAGTTAGAGTGGTTAAATAATTTGCCTAAATTCTGTGACTAAAAATTGGTGTCAGTGAGATTCAAACCTAAATATGCTTTCCACCAGAGCCATTCCTCTTAACCAAGAACTGTGAACTGTCAGAAGCTGAAAGTGTGATCTGGAACACAGTAGATCAGAATCAGGCTGATGAAAACAATTCAAAGGTGTATGAGAATAGAGTTGGGAGAGGGAAGAGAAACACCATGTATACTTCAGGCCCAAGGGTCTGGGAGGGTAGAAGAGAGGCAAATTGTTAACATGGAGAGTTTCTGGCACATTAAATAGCTTTTCTTGCAGGTTAACATCTGCTAAGAATTTTTGTTTTTTATAGTCATGGTTTGAATTATTAATGTGATTCTGATACTGTGATTGGGAGTTATTGAAAGTAGAATTTGGGAGCATAGGGAAAAAATATAATCTTTACCTGAATGGGAAATATCAAGGTAGCTTTATAGTAGTTATAAAGTTTTTTTGTGGTGGGGGGAGAGGAGGAGGGAAATGGGGGAATACTACAGCAAGTAATGGCATTGTAATTTCTGGATCTTAAGAAAGAATTTTTGTAGTCATCTGAAAAAGATTTCAGAATGAAACCTTTGCATGGATGGGATTGCATTCTGTACCTTCCCCTTTTCATCAGATTCTGATTTCATTTCTTATTTCCTTTGAAAAATGTGATGATGGGACAATATCCATATTATCATATGGATCTGTGCCTGGCCCATTAGAAATATTGTAATGATGAGACTCTCCAAAACTTATTTTATTGAATATAGAAAGGCTTGCATGTTTCAATGTGTATGATAAGTCAATGTAGGAAGAGATACATAGATGTCTTTCATTATGGGATTATGATTCCATAGTGCTTACCCTGAATCAGTCCTAAGAAACTTCCATATGTTGTTTGTGTTGAAGTGCTTGTTTACATCTCATAGCAATGATTTTTGTTATTGTTGCCTTTTTAAAACTCTGAAATATTCCAAGTTTTGGCATGATACTTCTTGCACTCCTAGGAGCACTATCTGGATTATTTACCCCTGCACATCCCTGAATATTTTAGAGATGACAATTCTGCTACTGGTAATCACTATCAGTACATTCTTGCAGTGACGATAGAAACTTCCCAGTACTTTGTTCCTGTAGATTCCTGCATTAGGAATCGAATGATGAGGAAGATAGACAGTCTCTATGTATCCTACTTCTGTTATATTTCTTTGTCCTTATTGGACTCAAAGTTGATGTTCAATTAAGCCAAACAATTGGTTGTGTTGAATTGAAGGAGGTCTATAATCACAGGTGGCACTGTGGTAAAGAATCTGCCTGCCAGTGCAGGAGATGCAAGAGATGTGGGTTCAATCGCTGGGTCAGGAAGATCCCCTGGAGTAGAAAATGGCAACTTATTCCAATATTCTTGCCTGGAAAATTCCATGGACAGAGGAGCCTGGCAAGCTACAATCCATGGGATCACAAAGAGTCAGACACGACTGAGCACACACGCACGTAATCACTCAGTTCAGTTCAGTCGCTCAGTCATGTCCGACTCTTTGCGACTCCCTGAACCACAGCACGCCAGGCCTCCCTGTCCATCATCAACTCCCAGAGTCCACCCAAATCCATGTCCATTGAGTCAGTGACGCCTTCCAACCATCTCTTCCTCTGTCGTCCCCTTCTCCTCCTGCTTTCAATCTTTCCCATCATCAGGATCTTTTTTTAAAATATAAATTTATTTATTTTAATTGAAGGTTAATTACTTTACAATATTGTATCCAATGAGTCAGTTCTTCGCATCAAGTGGCCAAAGTATTGGACCTTCAGCTTCAACATCAGTCCTTCTAATGAACACCCAAGACAGATCTCCTTTAGGATGGACTGGTTGGATCTCCTTGCAGTCCAAGGGCTATATATAATGTCAATTATCCATATAGGTGTGAGGTTCCCTGGTGGTTTAAATGACAAAGAATCTGACTGCAATGTGGGAGACCTGAGTTCAATCACTGGGTTGGAACGATCCCCTGCAGGAGGGCATGGAAACCCACTCAAATATTCTTGCCTGGAGAATCCCATGGACAGAGGAGCCTGGTGGGATACAGTCCATGGAGTTGGACTGTAGAGTCAGACTCAACTGAGCGAATAAGCACAGCACAGTATCTGTATAGGTGTATGTTGTGGCTGAAACTATTCTATGAATTGACTAATACAGTGTGCCTCAAAGAGTGGGCTCCCTGGGCTATCTGCATTAGGATCCCCTGCGATGCTTAATAAAAATGCCCAAACGTCTGAGGCAATGCTTGGAATTTGCCTAGTAACAAGCTCTCCATTTGATCTCATTGCACCTCAATAACTGATACTAGGCAACATTTATTGAGTACTTATTATACCAGGCAGTATATTAAGCACCCTATATATCACCATATCAGGGACTTCCCTGATGGCTCAGTGGTAAAGAATCTACCTGCAATGCAGGAGACTTGGGTTTGATCCCTGGGTCAAGAAGATCCCCTGGAGGAAATGGTATCCTGCTCCAGTATTCTTGCCTGAAAAATTCCATGGATAGAGAAGCTTGGTGGACTATAGTCCAAAGGGTCAAAAAGTTGAATATGACTGAGCAACTAAGAGTGTGTATGTGTATATATATATATATATATATATATACACACACACACTATACATATGTATATATATATATGTATACATATATACATATATATATACACACATATATATATATATATAATTCTCATAACAACCCTGATATAGTGTCTTTTTGTTGCTATTAGGTGAGGACCCTAAAGCACAGAGACATCAAGAAACTTTTAGAACCGCAAGTGGTCCTATTTGAATGGAGCAGAATATGCCACTCTAGAATATGCCATTTTTGTGTACTGTTTCTTTGAATCAAAGTTACTTAAGAAGCAGCCATTGCAAGAGAGACACTATGACCCTGCTTTGTTCTTCTGAAAGCAGGATATAAATCTCCCATGTGAAAGGTAGCTTCCCTGTACCAGGAGGGTAGAAGGCATTCTTCTCACCAGATACAGGAGACTGTATAAGCAAAAACCCATTGCTGTTTCATCACTAATATCCTATCTGAAGCCCAATTATTTTTGTCTTGACAGTTCTTCACAGCTTCATTTTTTTCTTTGTCTAAAATGTGTAAAATCCACCTGCTTTGGGCACTTCCTTGAATCACATATTTCTGTAAACTCTCTTGTACATGTGAAACTAAATTGGTTTTTCTCTTGTTTAATTTTGGCTGCACTGGGTCTTCACTGTGGTGCATGGCCTTTCCCCAGTTGCATCCTGCATGAACTTCTCTAGTTGTGGCACTAGGGCTACTAGTTGCAGTGCACAGGCTTGGTTGCCCTGTGGCATGTGGGATCTTAGTTCCATGACTGGGAATCAAATCTGCTTCTCCTGCATTGGAAGGTGGCTTCCATTCGACCACAGAGAAGTCCCAGACTGCCGATTCTTAACTATTGAAATTTCAAAGCAGTAGAGTGTAACAGAAGTGACACTTCATTCTGTAGCTCTGTGACCTTGGGAGGACAGTTGACTTGAGGATCAGAAATGAAATCACAGATGATGTATGTGAGGCTGATCCCTATAGCTTAGGTCACTTTCTCAGTCCATCTGGTTACAGCATGCAGAAGAGGAAGTGTTCAGTCTTTCCCTTTGCATATACAGGAGACTAGTACAACATTTTAATGTGCCTTGTTAACAAAGAACAGATGTTTAAATGGAACCAGATTTGATGAAAGAATGGAAAGAAGAGTTGCTCAGTCATATCTGATGAAAGAATCGTTACCATGCCTGCTTATCTCTCTCATAAGTATAGAGTTCATTAAAGAGAAAGTCATGGAAAAATAATTTTAAGGGTATATAAAATCATTTGATGGTGTGCTCTTTATTTTGACTATTAACAGCTTTAATTGCCCCATTTGATTAAGAGTAGCTATAATCTAGGTTCCTTGCACAATAAAGTGTGAATTGTTGAGATGTCTCTTATTTATTCTTGTAGTATCTTCATAAAATAATTCTCTATGTGTGCTGATCAGACACTGGAGTTCCTTAGAAATGTTTTAGGATTTGTTATATGGATAATTAATTAATTTAGAAAGATTAAATAAAAACTATTATACACTACCCAGATTGTTAATGACTGCGATATTAAATGCACTAAGAAATGAAAGTCATTTTGTCTTAATAAGCATAACAGGTAAGAATCAATGACATAGTAGTGTGAACTTCAAAAAAGAAAATGAAGTATACTCAGTAGAAATAAAATCTATTTGCTGTGTATGAAAAGATTATTTTGATGAGTGATACAGCAAGGTCCACTTTGGGTGAGTGAAAATATTTAAAGGAGTGATAACACTTGTATATAATTAAAATTATATAAACTTAATACATATAGGTACACTCGTAGAGTTTTGCCAAGAAAATGCACTGGTCATAGCAAACACCCTCTTCCAACAACACATGAGAAGACTCTACACATGGACATCACCAGATGGTGAACACCGAAATCAGATTGATTATATTCTTTGTAGCCAAAGATGGAGAAGCTCTATACAGTCAACAAAAACAAGACCAGGAGCTGACTGTGGCTCAGATCATGAACTCCTTATTACCAAATTCAGGCTCAAATTGAAGAAAATAGGGAAAACCGCTAGACCATTCAGGTATGACCTACATCAAATCCCTTATGATTATACAGTGGAAGTGAGAAATGGATTTAAGGGCCTAGATCGGATAGATAGAG
The DNA here is from genome assembly GCA_006408615.1 of Connochaetes taurinus. Taxonomy (NCBI): domain Eukaryota; kingdom Metazoa; phylum Chordata; class Mammalia; order Artiodactyla; family Bovidae; genus Connochaetes; species Connochaetes taurinus. Next base: position 55,614 of record SJXO01006692.1, on the reverse strand, counting down.
TGACTGATGAACTATGGA
>SJXO01006692.1:26843-45065 GCA_006408615.1 Connochaetes taurinus | reverse complement strand
GTTGGCAATTTGATCTCTGGTTCCTCTGCCTTTTCTAAAACCAGCTTGAACATCAGGGAGTTCACGGTTCACGTATTGCTGAAGCCTGGCTTGGAGAATTTTGAACATTACTTTACTAGCATGTGAGATGAGTGCAATTGTGCGGTAGTTTGAGCATTCTTTGACATTGCCTTTCTTTGAGATTGGAATGAAAACTGACCTTTTCCAGTCCTGTGGCCACTGCTGAGTTTTCCAAATTTGCTGGCTTATTGAGTGCAGCACTTTCACAGCATCATCTTTCAGGATTTGAAACAGCTCCACTGGAATTCCATCACCTCCACTAGCTTTGCTCTTAGTGATGCTTTCTCAGGCCCACTTGACTTCACATTCCAAGATGTCTGGCTCTAGATTAGTGGTCACATCATCATGATTATCTGGGTCGTGAAGATCTTTTTTGTACAGTTCTTCCATGTATTCTTGCCACCTCTTCTTAATATCTTCTGCTTCTATTAGATCCAGACCATTTCTGTCCTTTATTGAGCCCCTCTTTGCATGAAATGTTCCCTTGATATCTCTAATTATCTTGAAGAGATCTCTAGTATTTCCCATTCTGTTGTTTTCCTCTATTTCTTTGCATTGATCACTGAAGAAGGCTTTCTTATCTCTTCTTGCTACCATACACAAAAATAAACTCAAGATGGATTAAAGATCTAAATGTAAGACCAAAAACTATGAAACTCTTAGAGGAGAACATAGGCAAAACACTCTCCCACATAAATCACAGCAGGATCCTCTATGACCCACCTCCCAGAATATTGGGAAAAAGGCAAAAATAAACAAATGGAACCTAATTAAAATTAAAAGCTTCTGCATAACAAGAGAAACTGTAAGCTAGGTGAAAAGATAGCCTTCAGAATGGGAGAAAATAATAGCAAATGATGCAGCTGATAAAGAATTAATCTCAGAAATATACAAGCAGCTTTTGCAGCTCCATTCCAGAAAATTAAACAACCCAATCAAAAAATGGGCCAAAGAATTAAACAGACATTTCTCCAAAGAAAACACATAGATGGCTAACAAACAGATGAAAAGATGCTCAACATCACTTCTTATCAGAGAAATGCAAATCAAGACCACAATGAGGTACTATTTCACGCCAGACAAAATGGCTGCTACCCAAAATTCTGCAAACAATAAATGCTGGAAAGGGTGTGGAGAAAAGGGAACCATCTTATACTGTTGATGGAAATGCAAACTAGTACAGCCACTATGGAGAACAGTGTGGAGATTCCTTAACAAAGTGGAAATAGAACTGCCATATGACCCAGCAATCCCACTGCTGGGCACACACACTGAGGAAACCAGAATTGAAATGTTCAGTGCAGCACTGTTTATAATAGCTAGGACAGGGAAGCAACCTAGATGTCCATCAGCAGATGAATGGATAAGAAAGCAGTGGTACATATATGCAATGGAGTATTACTCAGCCATTAAAAAGAATACATTTGAATCAGTTCTAATGAGGTGGATGAAACTGGAGCCTATCATACAGAATCAAGTAAGCCAGAAAGAAAAACACCAATACAGTATACAAATACATACAGAAAGATTAAGGTAATGATAACCCTGTATGTGAGACAGCAAAAGAGACACAGATGTATAGAACAGTCCTTTGGACTCTGTGGAAGAGGGCGATGGTGGGATGATTTGGGAGAATGGCATTGAAACATGTATAATATCATATATGAAACAAATCGCCAGTCCAGGTTTGATGTATGATATAGGATGCTCAGAACTGGTGTACTGGGATGACCCAGAGGGATGGTATGTGGAGGGAGGTGGGAGGGGTGTTCAGGATGGAGAACACGTGTACACTTGTGGTGGATTCATGTTGTTGTATGGCAATACCAATACAATATTGTAAAGTAATTAGCCTCCAATTAAAAGAAAATAAATTTATATTAAGAAAAACAAGAAAAATGCTCATGTCTAGGACCCACCAAAGAGTTTCTGATATTTTTTTTGAGCTATAACCTGAGAATTATATTTCTAATGTACTACATTTCTAATGTACTTATTCTTCTACCTTATTCTTATTCTTTTACCTGATTCTAAATGAAATACTAACAGATTGAATCAGTTCATTAAAGGAAAATACCCTATAATTGCACACAGTTTATAGAGAAATAAAGATGCTTCAACATGACAAAATCTATGAACATAATGCATTATCCCCCCCAATTGAAGGAGAAAGACCATATAGTTATATCAGTAAATGTGTAAATGCTGTTTACTAAAATTCAGCCAGCATTTCTAAAACCATCTCAGGGTATATTTGGACTAGAAACCATTCTCATAGTAAAACTTCTTATCATGAACCATAGGAATATTATAAAATGAGATATACTAAAGTTATTAAATTCCCATTAAAGTCAGGATCAAGTCAGGAATGTTCATTTTAAGCAATAGTAAGTATTATTTTGGAGATCTGGCTAATGCACTGAAACAGTAAAGAAATGATACAAATTTTAGAAATGAAGAGACAATTACAAGCATGTCATGCAGTTGTATGTATTGAAAATCCAAAAGACAATAAAACATAGAAGCATTTGCAAGTTAATGTTATAAAGTAAAAAGGATAAACTGTAACTATAGAAAATAAATAGCTTTTATTTATACTAGGAAGAAGTAGTTAGAAAACCACATGGAAAATATATCACATTTGTAATAATTATAAAAATATGAAATACCTGAGATTAAATTTAGTAAAGAAGCTTATAAGACCTACATGAAAAAATTACAACATTTTGTTGAAAGATTTTAAAAAGGTCTCCCCAAATGGAAAGTGATACCATGTTTCTGTATAAAAGAATATTTTAAAATGTCAGTTACATTCCAGTGAAATGTAATGCACTAAAACACACATGCAAACACGTGCACATGTACTCATACACTATCCTGAATATTTTTAAGTTGAAATTAGATGGAATTGTTTAAGTTCAAATGGAAGAATTAATGCCTGACAATATTTAAGAAACCTATGATAATAAGAATGCTTCATAGGGATTAGCTTTGTCAGATATTAATAATACCATCAGAATAGATGGATAGGTGATAGATAAAAATTATCCATCTACATAGATGCTCCCCTTCATGGATCATAGCCTTGTCATGGTGAAGGGGCTTGTTTAAATCAGTGAGCCATGTCTTGTAGAGCCATCCAAGACAGCCGGGTTATAGTGAAGGGTTCTAACAAAACATGGTCCACTGGAGGAGGGAGTGGCAAATTACTCCAGTATTCTTGCTGCGAGAACCCCATGAACAATATGAAAAAGCAAAAAGATATGACATCAGAAGATGTGTGCCCCCAGCTCAGAAGGTGTCTGACACGCTACTGGGGAAGAGTAGAGGGCAATTGATAATAGCTTCAGAAAGAGTGAACTGGCTGGGCCAAAGTGAAAATGCCGCTCAATTGTTGATGTGTCTGGTGGTGAAAGTAAATTTTGATGCTCTAAGAACAATTTTGCATAGGAACCAGGAATGTTAGGTCCATGAATCAAGGTAGATTGGCTGTAGTCAAGCAAGAGATGACAAGAGTGAACGTTGATATTTTAGAAATCTGAACTAAAATGGACTGGATTGGGCAAATATAATTCAGATGACCATTATATCTACTACTATGGGCAAGAACCCCTAGAATAAATGGAGTGGCCCTCATAGTCAACAAAAGAGTCTGAAATCCAGTACTTGGGTGCAGCCTCAGAAACGACAGATTGATCTTGGTTCATTTCCAAGGCAAACCATGGAATATCACGGTAATCCACGTCTATGCCCCGACGAGTAATACTGAAGAAGCTGAACTTGAATGGTTCTATGAAGACCTACAAGACCTTCTAGAACTAACACCAAAAAAAATGTCCTTTTCATCAGAGGGGATTGGAATACAAAACTAGGAAGACAAGAGATACCTGGAATAATAGGCAAGTTGGCCTTGGAGTACAAAATGATGCAGGTCAAAGGCTAACAGAGTTTTGTCAAGAGAACACACTGGTCATAGCAAACACCCTCTCCCAACAACACAAGAGACAACTCTACACTTGGACATCACCAAAATCAAATTCATTATATTCTTTGCAGCAGAAAATGGGGAAGCTCTATATAGTCAGAAAAAATAAGACCAGGAGCTGACTGTGCTCACATCATGAACTCCTTATTGCAAAATTCAGACAAATTGAAGAAAGTAGGGAAAACCAGTAGGCCATTTGTGTATGATCTAAATTAAATCCCTTACAATTATACAATGGAAGTGACAGATAGATTCAAGGGATTAGATCTGATAGACAGAGTGCCAGAAAAACTATGAATGAAGGTTCATAACATTGTACAGGAGTCAGTGACCAAAACCATCTCAAAAAAAAAAAAAAATGAAAGAAGGTAAAGTGGTTGTCTGGGTAGGTCTTAGGAATAGCTGAGAAAAGAAGTGAGAGGCAAGGGAGAAAGGGAAAGATATACCCAACTCAATGCAGAGTTCCAGAGAATAGCAAGGAGAGATAAGAAGGTCTTCTTAAATGAACAATGAAAAAATAGAGGAAAACAATAGAATAGGAAAGAGTAGAGATGTTTTCAAGAAAATTGGAGATATCAAGGGAATGTTTTATGCGAGGATGGGTATGATAAAGAACAAAAATGGTAAAGAAATAAGAGAAGCAAAAGAGATTAAGGAGAGGTGGCAAGAATACACAGTTGAACTCTACAAGAGGTCTTAATGACCCAGATAACCATGATGGTGTGATCACTCACCTAGAACCAGTTATCCTGGAATATGAAGTCAAGTGGACCTTAGGAAGTATTACTACGGATGAAGCTTATGGAGGTGATGGAATTCTAGCTGAGCTATTTCAAATTCTAAAAGATGATGCTGTGAAAGTGGTTCACTCAATATGCCAGCAAATTTGGAAAAGTCAGCAGTGGCCACAGGACTGGAAAAGTAAGTTTTCATTCCAATCCCAAAGAAAGGCAATATCAAAGAATGTTCAAACTATGTAAAATTGTGTTCATTTCATATGCTAGTGAGGTTATGCTCAAAATCCTTCAAGCTAGACTTCAACAGTATGTAACTTAGAAATTCCAGATATATAAGCTGAGTTTAGAAAAGACAGAGAAACCAAAGACCAAATTGCCAACATCCCTTGGATCATAGAAGAAGGAAGGAAATTCCAGAGAAACATCTATTTTGGCTTCACTGACTGCACTGAAACCTTTGACTGTGTGGATCACAACAAACTGGAAAATTCTTGAAGAGATGGAAATAGCAAACCACCTTACCTGTCTCCTGAGAAACGTGTATGTGCATCAAGAAGCAACAATTAGAACCAAACATGGAACAACAGACTAGTTCAAAATTGAGGAAGGAGTACTACAAGGCTATATATTGTCATCTTGTATGCAGAGGACATCATGCAAAATACTGAGCAGGATTAATCACAAGCTGGAATCAAGATTGCTGGGAGAAATAGCAACCTCAGATATGAACATGATACTGCTCTAATTGCAGAAACCAAAGAGTCTTTTGATGAGGGTGAAAGAGGAGAGTGAAATAGCTGGCTTAAAACTCAACATTCCAAAGACTAAGATCATGGCATCCAGTCCCATCATTTCCTGTCAAATAGAAGGGGAAAAGAGGAAGCAATGACAGATTTTATTTTCTTGGGTTCCAAAGTCACTGCAGACTGTGACTGCAGCCATGAAATTAAATACACTTGCTCCTTGGAAGAAACACTATGACAAACCTAGACAGCATATTAAAAAGCAGACACATCACTTTATCAACAAATATCCATATTGATGGTTTTGAATTGTGGTGCTGGAGGACACTCTTAAGAGACACTTGGACTGCAATGAGATCAAATAAGTCAATCATAAAGGAAATCAACCATGAATATTCATTCATTGGAAGAACTGATGCTGAAGCTGAAGCTTCAATACTTTGGCCACCTGATGTGAAGAGCTGACTCATTGGGAAAGACCCTGATGCTGGGAACAATTGAAGGCAAAAGGAAAGGGGACGACAGAGGATAAAATGGTTATATAGCATCACTTACTCAATGGACATGAATTTGAACAAACTCTGGGAGATAGTGAAAGACATGGTAGCCTGGAGTGCTGCAGTCTATGGTGTCGCAAAGAGTCAGACACAACTTAGCGACTGAACAACAACCACCTAGATGCTTTCCTTGACCAATATTTTGTCAGGTCCTCTCGTCCTCTTCTCAGTGAGGCCTTGAACTTGGACTTTAGTGTCCCTCCTCATTGGGCTTGCATTGCCCAGTTTTAGAAAGAATCTTGTTAAGTCAGTTTAGCATGAATCCCCTACCATTGATATCTGATCAAATTTCTCATTTCCTGCCATACCCCAGGTTTTATCTTATCGCCTTGGCCTGCCTTCACCACAAATCTTATTAGATCAGTATTGCAAGAATTCCCCCTGCCCTTCCTGAATCCTCTTATTAATTTTGTATCATCAACCCAACACCCCACCCCCAGCCTACTCCTTGCCTATAATTCCTCACTTGTCCTTGGTGTATTTGGATTTGAACTCAGTTCTATACTGAAGTTTTTTTTCTCTTATTGCAATAATCTTGAATAAAATCTATATTTACATCTTTAAGCCCTGTCAGGTTCTAATTGTTTTTAGCAATAGTAGCTGGAGGGCATCATCAAATCCAGTAACAAACCTAAGTATAAATGTTGGAGGGCTTCCTTGGTGTCTCAACAGTAGAGAGTCCACCTGCCAAGCAGGAGATGCAGATTTAATCCCTGGTTCAGGAAGATCTCCTGGAGGAAAGAATGGCAACCTACTCCAGTATTCTTGACTGGGAAATCATTTAGACAGAGGAGTCTGGCAGGCTATAGTCCATGGGGTTGCAAAAGAGTCAAACATGACTTAGTGACTAAACCACAATGATATATGTTGGAACTGAATATTTGACAAATATTGTCTTTTTCTTCTGTATGGAAATGATGGTTTTCTGAAATAATGGTGTTGGCATAATTTCTTACTCATACAGATAAAAATAAATATATATCCTTATTTCACAACATATACAAAATTTACTTCTGTTCATTCAAAATGAAATGCTGAAATAAATGTCAAGAAATAGAATATGGTACTATTAGAGGGAAGTTTGCAAGCTATCTTGCTACAGTTGTGTCCAATTCTTTGCAACCCTATGGACAGTAGCCCATGAGGCTCTTTTGTCCAAGGGATTCTCTGGGCAAGGATATTGGAGTGGGTTACTATGCCCTCCTCCAGGGGATCTTCCTGACCCAGTGATCGAACCTGAGTCTCTGGTGGCTCCTGAATTGTAGGTAGATTCTTTACCACTGAGCCACCAGGGAAACCTAGAGGGAAGTTTAGTGGTTTTCAAAAAAATCTTTAGGCGAGAGAGTAGCTACAGATGTCATAACTGAAATTTTTAGTGTGTTTTTAAAGTAAACAATTAAAACTCATATCCTCCAAAAATACAGTAAAATTAAAACTATGAACAGTTTCAAAAGAAAACTGAGAAAATATTTGCAATTATTTTAGCAGATTGCTATCCTTAATAGATGGAGAGCTTAATAAAAAGAATAGAAAGCAAAAGTCAAATAATGTAAATGAAAAATAGGCAAATAATATGAAGGAAAGATTAATTGAACAGGAAATGATGTAACTCTTTGAATTGTTAAAAACCATATATATGCATAACTTATGTATAAACCATAATATATTGTTGTTTTTCTATCAAATTATTCATGAATGGAAATATATATATATTTCAGATATGGCTTATATTAGATCTGATTCTTCATTTAAGTCTGATTTTATGAAAGGTGTAGGGAGAACCCGGATTAAGTAGGGAGAAGATTAGAAGTTTTTAATTTTTATATTTGAGTTTATGAAAATATGTCTACTATGAAGGTTTAGACATATGAATTTTTCTCATTTATATTGTTTTAAAGCTTCCCCAATGATATCAACTATTTATTCAGCACTTAACATGTGTGGCTCATAGAACTGTACATACTATATCTCATTTAATCCTCAGAACAATTTGTAAGATAGGTACAATTATTCAAATTTTTACATTAAATATAGGAACGTGAGGCTCAAAGAGACTAACTAACTTGCCCAATATCACATAGTGGTGAAACAGGGCCTTGTACTCAGTTTTTCTGAAACAGCATGCTCCTATCTTGTTAACTGCATGTTTTCTAAATGACAACCACATGGAAACCACACCATGTTCTCAGCCTCAATCTCTGAACTATTTATGCATCAGTGCTTCTTTACCTTTTTTTGGCCTCATGTATCTGTAGGAGAATTTGATGAAATATGTGAATCCATTGTTGAAGAACCTGCAAATATGTGTGCACACATGCATACATACACATACTCACAACTTTGCATACTATTTCCAGGAAATCATGGCCCTCCTGGAGCCTACCCTGGATCATCTGCATGTCGTCAACCTCTGTTCTAATTGAGGAATATCAGGAGATCGATTCATGCAAAAGTAGTTTTTAGGGGCATTGTACTGACCTATTTTTTTAAAACTTCATATCGTGATTTATTTTATACAGATATAGAATAAAATGGAAATTTGGGGTTGATTATTAAAGAAATTGGTTGGAGGATGACAAGCTAAAGAAAAAATAAAAATTACTCCTATGTGCTAGACCTTCATTTGTCCAGAGAATACATGGAGCAATTCATATATTTGAGTTGTTTGTTAATGGTAATGTTGAGAATACAGAATACTCTTCTTATAACTGTATTGTTACATACACAATTATGCACCAAACAGTCCTCTTTAAGAGGCTGACTTTATTTACCTTTCTTAGTTCAGTTTAACCAAGGATTTCCTTGCCAGTCCTTAATATGAGTCTTAAAATATCTAAAGGGTTCTTAAATTTCAGCCCAGTGCTGAAATAATGTATTTTCCATATGCACCATGTTGTTACAAATAGTGGACAGCTACTTTTGAATATCATTGGCCATTTCAGAAGAAAAACAATACCTATGACCTCATAAGTTATAATGGTTCCATTACTGACAGATGGGCATACAGACGGTAATTGTGCAACCTATATGGAAAAGTTTGATTGACCAAAATGTCTTCTACACTGAACTCTAATACTGTTTTTCTTTAGTCATATAATTGGTAAGAAAATCTAGGACAGTGTGTTGTTGTTGTTGAGAGTGAGTAAGGATAAAAGCTCCTCCAAACAGTATCAAGTGTGAGTTAGAGAAAGTGATCAGATTTTAAGTGTGTAGGTAGTGATGGATCCCTTTGTGTTAACTGAGAATGGGTGAAAATACAGCCTTGATGAATAGGCATCAATTATATAGTCTGTTAAATCTGGTTTTGCTCTTTTCTCCTTCACACCTGTGTATCTTGCCAAAAAAATTCAACAAGAAAATTTATCCAGCAATGCCAGTATATATCAATGAGTTTCCTTTGAATGTGATTGCACAATGCTATTGAAGCATACAAAGAAGTAATGATAACCTCAGAATGAAGTATTCACTGTAAAATAATTAACTGCATCTTGTAGGCTTCTTGGGCTTCCCAGGTGGTGCAGGGGTCAAGAATCCACCTGCCAGTGCAGGAGACGATAAGAGAGGCAGGTTCTATTCCTGGGTAGGGAAGATCCCCTGGAATAGGAAATGGCAACTTATTCCAGTATTCTTGCCTGGAAAATACCATGAACAGAGGAGCCTGGTGAGCTACAGTCCATAGGGTCACAAAGTCAGATATGACTGAACTCGCATGCATACATACAGTTACAAGCTTCTTACCATGTGTGGCTGGGTCTTGTCTTGGATTGTTTATGTCATGATCATCTGTTTAAAAGTTGAACATGAAAGTGCCTTGTCTCTGTGTACTTAAGTGCACTAGAGCATTTTTTTTTTTTTTTGAAAATCTCAGTTTGCTATAATTTCAGTTTCACAGATTCTATTTTACCTTTACTTAGGCTTTCATAATTCTTTCACTGGTGAAACAGTCTCTAAATTCTTGAATTTTCCAATTAATTTCGCATTTATTTTGGACCTAGAAAAAAAAAAAAAACTCATCATATTTAGGAAATCTTGTGAGTGAGTGAAGTTACTCAGTTGTGTCTGAATATTTGTGACCCCAGGGACTGTAACCTACGAGGCTCCTCTGTCCATGGGATTTTCCAGGCAAGAGTACTGGAGTGGGTTGCCATTTCCTTCTCCAGGGGATCTTCCCAACCTAGGGATCGAACCCGGGTCTCCTGCATTGCAGGCAGATGCTTTACCATCTGAGCTACTAAGGAAGCCCTTGGTATTAGTATAAAATCTCATACTCAGTCTCTTTTCAATAAGTCATTATTCATAGTCATTAAAGCACCTCTTGTCATCTTAGGTTGGTGTCACTTAGTGGGTAGACTGAGCAGTGCATGCCTTTAGCCAAGAGTGCAGGATCAATGAGTATGTAAATGGAGGGTTTTATAAAATAATCTTAAATTCTCATATTCTTACTCTTTTTTTTTTAATGTGTAGAGCTTTCCAGTTATTTGGAGAAGTTAGTTGTTGGAAAGATTCTTGAATTTCTTCATTAGACATGTGCCTACACTGCATAGGCTGCAGGTGGCTGCTATTTTGATCATTCAACCTTACTTGGTTTTCCCTAATCAAAAGTTCCTGTATGATATTACGGCGTGAATTAGTGGCTCATTTCATCTCAGCATCAGACAAACCAACCCAAGCTCTGATGCACTGATGTTAAGAGATAGCCATTACTTTTCCTCTCCAAATTTTATGATAGGCAAATACTATTGCTGTGAAGATTCACATTCACCCTATCACCTATCTTGGTTATAATACACTTATTCCACTAGGCAAAATCCAGTAAAAAGCAGCTTTCTAGTATTCCAGCTATTTAGATACATCTTAATCCTTACCAGCATAAGATGAGACAATTGATATAAAAATTCCTTGTATATATATGTATCTTTGTGTATGTGCATGTGTGTGTGTCTTTGTTTCTAGGCTTGAGATCAGTAAAAGATCCTTTACATTCTTAAGGTAAATTTGCTATAGTAAAGAAATAGTGAGCAAATACAACCAAATGAACCATGCGTTATATTTCTAAAGTTATGAAATGAATCAAAATTTCTATTTTTCCCTGAAGCCTCAATGAACTTTTTCTTTGGTGAAAGGCTGGTAAAACTGCTCAGGTTGGTTTCTAGTATTCTGGGAGGTAGCTTGTTCCTTTAGTTTAAATTGGTGCTTGAACTCTATTCTGTATGTTGCATGAATTGAATTAAATCTTGGATTATATTGAAGTTAAATGTCTGAAACACAGTACTTCCAACAGTGCATACTTGCTGCCCCCTTCACTCACTGAATTTCCAATAACAATAATGAATTGTTGTAACTATGTATAAGACATTTGTGAAAAGTGCACTAAACCAAGGATCAGGAGACTAATATTCTGGTCAAAACTTTGCTGTATGGATGATTTTCACTTTCCTTCACTGGACCCTACATTATCTTTTGAAAGGAAGATATTTAGATGTTTAGTTTTGATTTAATAAAAAAAATTGGCAAATAGACTCACAGATGTAGAAAACAAACATGGTTAACAGGGGGAAAGGGGAGGCATAGGGATAAATTCGGAGAGTGGGGTTGACATATATAAAGTAGATAACTAATAAGGTCCTACTGTATAGTACAGGTAACCTTTCAATACTCTGTGATGACCTATATGGGAATAGAATCTAAAAAAGACTGGATATATGTATATGTATAACTGATTCACTTTGCTGTACACCTGAAATTAATACATTTTAAATCAACTATATTGAAATAAAATTTTTAAAATAGAATGAAATAATGACATTTGTAGCAACATGAATGGATATAGAGTTTATCATATTAAGTGAAATAAGTGAGACAGAGAAAGGCAAATACCATATGATGTCACTTATATGTGGAATCTAAAAAAAAATGATATAAATGAATGTATATACAAAACAGAAATAGACCTACAGACATAAAACACAAACTAATGATTCCAAGGGGGAAGGGCTGGGAAAGATAAATTAGAAGTTTGGGGTTAACCTATACATAAAATAGATAACCAACAAGGACCTACTGTATAGTGCAGGGAACTATACTCATTGTTTTGTGATAACCTATAAGGGGAAATAATCTGAAAAAAATACATATATAAGTATGTATAACTGAAAAACTTTGTTGTACACCTAAAACTAGCACAATCTTGAAAATCTATTACACTGTAATGAAAAAAGATTGTAAAATTGGCAAGCAGAACAAAAGCAGACATATTACAGACATACAAAGAGATTTAGAATTTTTATGTTCTTTATTATCTCTGAATATCTGTAATCTCTTGTTTTAAGACTACCTTTATCAGATAATGGAATTTGTTATTAGGTTCTGATTTTCAAACTCTCTTGAAGAATATGTTTGATTTATTTAGAGAGTTATAACAGCCATCTTGAAGCCCTCTGTTCTCTTTTGTCATCTTAAGAAACAAATCAGCCTTGAAGTATGATAATATCTATATTTTTTAAAATCTTGAAACTCTTCAGCAGTGCAGTAATAAACAAGCTGACAGATTTATTGACAAAAGAACAACAATTCATTGTTTGTATGAATTAATCTTCTTTTCTGTGATACATTAATGTCCTTCAATAAAGACCATATAATTTTGTTCCCACACTTCAAGAGAGAGGTTTAGAATATGTTTCAGACAATAATGCTTGCATTTAATGAGTCAGAATCAGAAGAATATATGGAACATCCCAGAAGAAAATTTTTTTAAAAATCACTATTCCAAAGGGAGGGTGTTGTGATAGAGACACCAGATACTCAGAGCAAAAAGGCAAAGGATTAATTTTTCTTCCTTACTTTTGTTTCCAGATTTTTTCAATTAGAGTGCCTCCTAATGATATTGTTTATGCAAGTTGTCATTGGGATAACACAAAGAGTTGCTGTTGATAAAGGTAAGATAAATGGAATAAGTTTGATTTATAGGCTGAGTTTTATACATTACTTCATTCACTCATTCATCAAATACCCAGTATATCTAAGTACTAAGTGGCATGCTTTGACTTATATACAGTTCATATCAATAACTTAGTGTGTTTTTCCCTCTTTTTTAAAATTATGAGCTATATCTAACTGTTAGAGAGGAATAGATGACCACTAAATCAATAATTTTGTGCATACATCTAAGCCTTACCATTTTTTGGTATTTGATCCAGATATTTTCTGAAACAAGTAAAACAGAGATGTTTTTCCTGTTCCTATTACTTTCATCTATTCCCTAGATGTAACCAGCAACCTTCATTTTTTAAAGATATTTTCATACATATGCATATATCTATATCATTTATAAGATTGATTTGCATATTTTAAAATTGTATATAAATTGCATATGAATAGTAACATTCCAGCTGTATCATTCTGTAACCCAGCTTATTTTGCTCAAGCTAATATTTTTGAATTAAATCTATATTGATACAAGTAGCTCTACTTCTTACATTTTAATTACTATGTACTGCTCCATTGTTTTCATATTCCACAGTTTGCTCTCTTGTTGATGGACTTTTAGGTTCTTTCATTTTTTTTTTTTTTAGGTATTTCTAGTAGCTCTACAAGAAAAAAATAAAAGTATTGTAGGGATACTCTTTACAAATGTATGAAGTATTTATCTAGTTTTATACCTAATACTGATATTGTTGAATCAAAGGGTATATCTATCATCACATTTGCTGGATATTGCCAAGTTGCCATCCAGATAATGTATAGATAGTCTTTGTTTTTTGGTGGGATTGCATCCTGATAAGTTCATCATAGGTTGAAAATATTGTATGTTGAGGATGCAGGTAATACACCTAACCTACCAAACATCATAGTTGACCTCATCTACCTTGAAAGTGCTCAGAACACTTACATGAGCCTACAGTTGGGCAAAATCATCTAACATAAAGCCTGTTTTGTAGTAAAGTATTGAATGTCTCATAGAATTTGTTGAACACTCTACTGAAAGTGAAAAACAGAATGATTATATGGGTTCAGAATGTCCTAAGTGTATCAATTTATTTCCCCCTGTGGTCACGGAGCTGACTGGGAGCTGCTGCTCCCTGTTGTCACCCAGCATCACAAAAAAGTATGGTACTGCATATTGTTAGCCTGGGAAAAGATCAAAATTCAAAGTACAGTTTCTACTGAATGCTTATCACTTTTGCACCATCATAAAGTCAAAATTCGTAAGTTGAAGCATTGTAAGTTGGAGACTGTTGTACATGCAGTTATTTACATTTGCATCAGGTTATGTCCTTTTGTACAGCTCATGAAGTTCTCTCATGGCAGGTATACTGGGGTCGTTTGCCATTCCTTCCTCCACAGGATCACGTTCTGTCAGAAGTCTCCTCTATGACCAGTCTGTCTTGGGTGGCCCTACATGGCATGGCTCATAGCTTCATTGAGTTATGCAAGCCCCTTCACCACAACAAGGCAGTGATCCACGAAGTGCATAAAACTAGAAGAAAACAACAGAAGGGGAAAGACTCTCTTCAGGAAAATTAGAAATATCAAGGGAACATTTTGTCTGAAGATGGGCACAATAAAGGACAGAAATGGTTAGAGTCTTAGTAGATGCTGAAGAGATCAAAAGGAGATGGAAAGAATACATGAAAGAAGTGTACAAAAAAGATCTTAATGAACCAGATTACTATGATGATGTGATTAGTCACCCAGAGCCAGACATTCTGGAGTGTGAAGACAAGTGGCCTTAGGAAGCACTGCTGTTAAAGCTAGTGGAGGTGATGGAATTCCAGTAGAGTTATTCAAAACCCTAAAGGATGATGCCATTAAAGTGTTGCATTCAATATGTCAGCAAGTCTGGGAGACCCACCAGTGGCTACAGGACTGGAAAAGGTCAATCCTTATCCCAATTCCCAAGAAAGGTAGTACTAAAGATGTACTAACCATCAGACAATTGCACTCATCTCCCATGCTAGTAAGGTCATGCTTAAAATCTTGCATTCTAGGCTTCAGCATCATGCGAACTAAGAACTTCTAGATGTCCAAGCTGGGTTTAGAAAAGGAAGAGGAAGCAGAGATCAAATTGCTAACATTTGTGGATCATAAAGAAAGCAAGGGTATTCCAGAGAAACATCTACCTCTGTTTCATTGACTATACTAAAACCTTTGCCTGTGTGGATCATAACAAGTTATGGAAGGCTCTTAAAGAGCTGGGAATACCATTCCACCTTACCTGTCTCCTGAGAAACCTGTATGTGTGTCAAGAAGCAACAGTTAGAACTCTGCGTGGAACAACTGATTTGTTCAAGATTGAGAAAGGAGTATGACAGGGCTGTCTGCTGTCGCCTTGTTTTACCAATACACTGAGCACATCATTATGGTGACTGCAGACATGAAACAAGAAGGCTATTGCTTCTTAGCAGGAAAGCTATGACAAACCTAGACAGTGTGTTGAAAAGCAGAGACTTTACTCTCCCAACAAGGCTCTGCGGTCTTCCCAGTGATCATGTACGGTTGTGAAAGCTGGGCCATAAAGAAAGTAAAACGACAAAGAATTGATGCCTTCAAACTGTGGTGCTGGAGAAGACTCCTGAGAGAATCATGGACAGCAAAGAGATCAAACCAGTCAATCTTAAGAGAAATCAACTCTGAATACTTGTTGGAAGGATTGATGCTGAAGCTAATGCTCCAGTATTTTGGTCATCTGATGTGAAGAGCTGACTCATTGGAAAAGTCCCTTATGCTGGGAAAGATTGAGGGCAGAAGGAGAAGAGGGCCTCAGAGGATGAGATGGCTGGATGGCATCATCGATGCAATGGACATGCACTTGGGCAAAATTTGGGATATCGTGAGGGACAGGAAGGCCAGGCACGATGCAGTCCATGGGGTTGCAAAGAGTTGGATATGAGTGGGTGACAGAACAACAGCAACAGGCAGTGTATGCATGTTCCTTTTGCTATACAAATTTACTAGCAAGTTGTGGTTTTTCTTTACTTCCTTGTTCTTCGAATATTTCACATTAAATAGAGATTCTTGTTCCCTTGATTTTTTAAAAAAATGTGTCTTTATTTTTTAATATCTAAGTAATTTATTTATTTTTGACTGCATTAGATCTTAGTTGAACCACATGGGCTCTTCCTTGCAGTGCATGAGCTTCTTTCTAGTTGTGACACATGGACTCCAGAGTGTGTGGGCTCTAGCACTGAGATGCAGGGTCATAAGTTGGGGCACATGGGTTTAGATGTGGCATGTGGGCCTAGTCGCCCTGTGGCACATGGGATCTCAGTTCTGTGACCAGGAAATGAACCTGAGTCTCCTGAACTGGAAGGCGGGTACACTTCATTACTCTTCAGTTCTGTTTCTGGGACATTACTGACCTCTTTTGTCTGTCTTAGCTGTATCTTTTTTATTTTCCATATTTTCCTGTTAAAGATATATTTATGTGAATCTACTCCACCATCTTCACTAGAGACCCCCCTTGCTGTATTTCAGTTCAGTTCAGTCACTCAGTCGTGTCCAACTCTGCGACCCCATGAATTGTAGCACACCAGGCCTCCCTGTCCATCACCAATTCCCGGAGTTCACTCAAACTCATGTCCATCGAGTCGGTGATGCCATCCAGCCATCTCATCCTCTGTCATTCCATTCTCCTCCTGCCCCCAATCCCTCCCAGCATCAGGGTCTTTTCCAGTTAGTCAAATATTTGCATGAGGTGGCCAAAATATCGGAGTTTCAGCTTTAGCATCAGTCCTTCCAATGAACACCCAGGACTGATCTCCTTTAGGATGGACTGGTTGGACCTCCTTGCAGCCCAAGGGACTCTCAAGAGTCTTCTCTGAAACCACAGTTCAAAAGGATCAATTCTTCAGTGCTCAGCTTTCTTCGCAGTCCAACTCTCGTGGTACAGATTACTTTCATATCTGAGACTTTATTAAGATGAGCAATTAGAAAACACAGAATAGTCAATATCTACAGTCAAGACTCTGCAGCAAGTTGATTAAAAGGAAGGATAGTACTGAGTCAGTTATGTAGATAATTGATCTAAGCATTGACAAATACGAGAATGGACTTAGGGAATAAAAGAGCAAAGATCATTTATTTTGTTAGTATAGTTAGGAGGTCTATGTCCCTAGTTCCCAATAGAAATTAATATAAAGTCAATTCCGAATGATATAACTCTCCTAATCTCTGCATAGATGGTAATTCTAAACATTCTCTTAGGCAGACTTAAGGAATATAGCAACAGCCTGTAGAAGGACCATTCTGACTGATCTACAGATAGGGACAGATGAGTGCAACTGAAATTCAGAATATATAACTAATAACTGATTGAAGACCATCCCCAAGGAAAACAAATGCAGAAAAGCAAGATGGCTGCCTGAGGAGGCCTTACAGATAACTGTGAAAAGAGAAGTGAAAAGCAAGGGAGAAAAGGAAAGATATAAGTATCTGAATCCAGAGTTACGAAGAATAGCAAGGAGAGATAAGAAAGCCATCCTCAGTGATCAATGCAAAGAAATAGAGGAAAACAACAGAATGGGAAAGACTAGAGATCTATTCAAGAAAATTAGAGATACCAAGGAAACGTTTCATGCAAAGATGGGCTTGATAAAGGACAGAAATGGTATAGACCTAACAGAAGCAGAAGATATTAAGAAGAGGTGGCAAGAATACACAGAACTGTACAAAAAAGATCTTCACGACCCAGATAATCATGATGGTGTGATCACTCACCTAGAGCCAGACAGTCTGCAATGTGAAGTCAGGTGGGCCTTAGAAAGCATGACTGTAAACAAAGTTAGTGGAGGTGATGGAATTCCGGTTGAGCTATTTCAAATCCTGAAAGATGATGCTGTGAAAGGGCTGCACTCAATATGCCAGCAAATTTGGAAAACTCAGCAGTGGCCCCAGGACTGGAAAAAGTCAGTTTTCATTCCAATCCCAAAGAAAGGTAATGACAAATAATGCTCAAACTACTGCACAATTGCACTCATCTCACACACTAGTAAAGTAATGCTCAAAATTCTCCAAGCCAGGCTTCAGCAATATGTGAACCGTGAACTCCCTTATGTTCAAGCTGGTTTTAAAAAAAGCAGAGGAATCAGAGATCAAATTGCCAACATCCCTTGGATCATTGAAAACCAAGAGAGTTCCAGAAA
>SJXO01006692.1:0-26798 GCA_006408615.1 Connochaetes taurinus | reverse complement strand
AAAGACCCTCTTGATGAAAGTGAAAGAGGAGAGTGAAAAAGTTGGCTTAAAGCTCAACATTCAGAAAACGAAGATCATGGCATCTGGTCCCACCACTTCATGATAAATAGATGGGGAAACAGTGGAAACAGTGTCAGACTATTTTTCTGGGCTCCAAAATCACTGCAGATGGTGATTGCAGCCATGAAATTAAAAGATGCTTACTCCTTGGAAGAAAAGTTATGACCAACCTAGATAGCATATTCAGAAGCAGACACGTTAGTTTGCCAACAAAGATCCATCTAGTCAAGGCTATGGTTTTTCCAGTGGTCATGTATGGATGTGAGAGTTGGACTGTGAAGAAAGCTGAGCACCGAAGAATTGATGCTTTTGAACTGTGGTGTTGGAGAAGACTCTTGAGAGTCCCTTGGACTGCAAGGAGTTCCAATCAGTCCATCCTAAAGGAGATCAGTCTTGGGTGTTCATTGGAAGGACTGATGGTTAAGCTGAAACTGCAATACTTTGGCCACCTCATGCAAAGATTTGACTCATTGGAAAAGACTCTGATGCTGGGAGGGATTGGGGGCAGGAGGAGAAGGGGAAGACCGAGGATGAGATGGCTGGATTGCATTACTGACTCAATGGACGTGAGTCTGAGTGAACTCCGGGAGTTGGTGATGGACAGGGAGGCCTGGTGTGTGTGATTCATGGGGTCGCAAAGAGTCAGACACGACTGAGCGACTGAACTGAACTGAACTGAACTGATGATTAGTGATATTGATCATTTTTTCATGTGCCTGTTAGCTATCTTCATGTCTTCTCTGGAAAAATGTCTATTCCTGTACTCTTTCCATTTTTAAACCCAGTTGTTGTTGTTTATTTTTTGATGCTGAGCTGTGTGAGTTCTTTGTATATTTGGGATACTAACCCTTATTCAGAGATATACTGCTTTTAGTTCAGTTCAATCTCTTAGTTGCGTCTGACTCTTTCAACCACGTGGACTGCAGCCTGCCAAGCTTTCCTGTCCATTACCAACTCCTGGAGCCTACTCAAACTCATGTCCATTGAGTCGGTGATGCCATCCAATCATCTCATCCTCTGCTATCCCCTTCTCCTCCTGCCTTCATTCTTTCCCAGCATCAGGGTCTTTTATTTACAAATATATTATCCAATTCAATGGGTTCTCTTTTTTTGATGGATGCTTTTTGTCTGACAAAGTTTCATTTGTTTATTTCACTTTTGATTTCCTTGCCTAAGAAAACATGTCCAAAAAAGCATTGCTAAGACTGATGTCAAACATCTTACTGCTTATATTCTTCTAGGATTTTTATGGTTTCGGGTCTTATGTTTTGGTCTTTAATCCATTTGAGTTTATTTTTGTATATGGTATGAACAAGTAGACCAGGTTGATTCTTTTGCATATAGCTGTCCAGTTTTCCCAACGCTATTTACTGAAGAGGCTGTCTTTTCCCCATTATATAGTCTTGCCTTCTTTGTGTTAAATTAATAAGCCTCATAATTGTGGGTTATTTCTGGGCTTTCTCTTCTATTCCATTGATCTGTACATCTGTTTTTGTGCCAACACCAGACTGTTTTGATTATTGTAGTTTATTTTATTTTAATTTTAATTTTTACTTTATTTTACTTTACAATACTGTATTGGTTTTGCCATACATTGACATGAATCCACCACGGATGTACATGAGTTCCCAATTCTGAACCCCCATCCCACCTCCCACTCTATATCATCTCTCTGGATCATCCCCATGCACCAGCCCCAAGCATCCTGTATCCTGCATTGAACATAGACTGGCGATTCGATTCTTAGATGATAGTATACATGTTTCAATGCCTTTCTCCCAAATCATCCCACCCTCGCCCTCTCCCTGAGTCCAAAAGTCCGTTCTATACATCTGTGTCTTTTTTGCTGTCTCACATAAAGGGTTATCATTACCATCTTTCTAAATTCCATATATATGTGTTAGTATACTGTATTGGTGTTTTTCTTTCTGGCTTACTTCACTCTGTATAATTGGCTCCAGTTTCATCCATCTCATTAGAACTGATTCAAATGTATTCTTTTTAATGGCTGAGTAATACTCCATTGTGTATATGTATCACAGCTTTCTTATCCATTCATCTGCTGATGGACATCTAGGTTGCTTCCATGTCCTGGCTATTATAAACAGTGATGTGATGAACATTGGGGATTATTGTAGTTTTTTAAAAAATAGAGTTTGAAATCAGCATGATTCTCTCAGCATTGTTCTTTCTCAAGATTCTTTTGATTATTCAGTGTCATTTGTGTTTCCATACCATTTTAGAATTATTTGTTGTTAGAGTACTGTGAAAAATGCCCTTGCTATTTGAATAGGGTTTGCATTGAACCTATAGATTGCCTTGGATTATTGTTGTCTGTTGTTCAGTCATTAAGTCATGTCTGACTCTTTGTGACTTCATGGTCTGCAGCACACCAGGCTCCTCTGGACTCCACTATCTCCCAGAGTTCACTCAAATTCATGTTCATTGTGTTGGTGATGCTATCCTCTGCTGCCCCCTTCTCCATTTTCCTTTAATCTTTCCCAGCAACAGAGTCTTTTCCAGTCAGCTCTTTCATCAGATAGCCAAAGTATTGGAGTTTCAGCCTCAGCATCAGTCCTTTCAATGAATATTCAGGGTTGACTTCTTTTAGGCTTGACTAATTTGATCTACTTACAGTCCAAGGGACTTGCCTTGGGTAGTATTGTGATTTTTGCAATATTAATTCTTGCAGTCCATGTGTATGTTAGGTTTCTTATCTCCACTTTTAGTTCTTTTTCTGATGTCATGTTTTGTTCCTTGGTTTGGAACATTTTCTTATGTCTTCTCATTTTGTCCAATTTTCTGCACTTATTTCTTTGTGTTAGTTAAGTTGGATTCATTTCCTAATCTTGGAAAAGTAGTTCTATGTAGAAGACATCCTATGAGTCCAGAAGCACACTAACTTCTGGTCACCAGAGCTTTATATTCCAAAAGTTCTCCCTATGTGAGCTGTGTATGTCCTTTTGTTGTGGTGGGGCTGACTAATATGGTCATTCTCATAGGCAGGACTGGCTCTGGCCTAGTTGGCTACAAGATTGTGCCTCATATAGTGGCTGCAGTCCTTCTAGAAGGCAGAGTAGACTTCTCAGATGGCTGTCTGTGTAGCTCAGGGAGACTTGGAGCTGGTGGCCACTGGGAGGTGGAGCTGGATCCCCATGTGGCTGTTTGCCTGACCCATGGGCCCAGGCTCAGAGCTGGTTATGGCCCCCTGCTTTATGGGACTGGGTCCTGGGTGTGGCTGGCTGCCGGGGCTGGGTGAAGTGGGATTATGCTGGCACACTGCTGGGCAAAACTGGGTCCCAACATCTCACTGGCTGCTGGGTTGGTCTGGAGGCTCGAACCTGGTGGTGGCCCACAAGTAGCTGGGGCCAGGTCCCCAGGTGGCTGTCTATCTGAGCCCAGGCATCAAGTTACCAGCTGTTGTTGGGCAGGTAAGTCCCAGTGCTAAAATGGTACAGGGAGGACTCCAATATGGTGTTTGCCAGAACCAGTGTCCCCTTGGTAGAACAAGCTCCTCCAAATGTCTGCTGATATGTCTGTATCCCCAAGAGGGTTCCCAGTTGCTTCCTGATTGTTCAGAAAGCTCTACAAGATCAACAAGTGAGTCTGACTAGGCTCCTTTCAAATTTCTGCCCCTGCACTGGGACTCAGGGTATGTGAGGTTTTCTTGCCACTTTAAGAGTAGCCTCTGTTTCCTACAGACTTTTCACTCTTTTGTTTTCATGCCCCACTGGCCTTCAAAGCCAGACATTCTGGGGACTCATCTTCTTAATACAAGACCTCTGGGCTGGAGAGCCTGATATAGGGCTTAGACTCCTCACTTTTTTCTGGAGAACTCCTGCAGTTGTGATTATTCTCCTATTTGTGAGTTGCCTACCTTGGGGTTTGAGGCTCAACTGTATTGCAGCTCCATCTTTTTTACTAGCCTCACTGTGATTCCTTCTTTATATCTTTGGTTGTGGAAAATCTTTTTGCTGATTGTTTTCTTAGATAGTTTCTCTGTTAATATCAGTAGTTGTAATGTTGGTCTGTCTGTGCAAAAAAACTGAGCTCAGGACCTTCCTACTCAGCCATCTTGGCCACCACCCCCAAGTTGTTTTTCTTTTTATTTGCATCTTTTAAAATGTCTTTCAGCAATATTTTGTAGTTTTCAGGGGACAATTCTTTCACCTCGTTGTTTAAATTTATTCAGAAATATTTTATTCCTATTGATTCTAGTGATTTTTTTAAAGTTTCCTTTTCAGATATTTTCATTGTTAGTATGAGAAATGCAACTGATATTTGTCTTTTGACTTTATGTCTTATAACTTTGCTGAATTTATTAGTTCTATTTGTGTGTGTGTATGTATAATTTTTAGGAATTTTCTACTTATAAAATCATGTCATCTGTAAACAGAGAATTTTACTTTTTCCTTTCCACTTTGAATATCTTTTTGTTCCTTTGCTTGACTAGAAAGTCCATTATTATGTTGAACAGAAGTGGCGAAAGTAGTCATCTTTGTCTTGCTCCTGTTAGAGGAAAAGCTTGCTTTCTTTCACCTTTGAGTATTTTGACAGCTTTGGGTTTTTCATATGTGGCCTTTATTATGTTGGGAAAGTTATATTCCTAGTTTATTTTATTTTTTTTAATAATGAATAGGTATTGGAAAAGAAAGTAAAGTTGCTCAGTTGTGTCTGACTCTTTGTGACCCCATGGACTGTAGCCTACCAGGCTCCTCCATCCATGAAATTTTCCAGGCAAATGTACTTCAGTGAGCTGCGATTTCCTTCTCCAGGGGATTTTCCCAACCCAGAGATCAAACCCTGGTCTCCCTGATTGCAAGAAGATGCTTTATCGTCTGAGCCACCAATGCATTTTTTTGCACCAATTTGATAATCATGATTTTTTCCTTGAATTTCTTAACATATTATTTTTGTATGTTGAGTTATCCTTGCATTTCAACAATAATTCTCACTTGATCATAATGTATAATCCTTTTAACATATTGCTTAGTTATTTGCTAATATATAGTTGAGAAGTTTTATATCAGTATTCATGTGGGATGCTAGTCTGTGATTTTCTTATACTGTGTCTGATTTTGGTATCAGGATAATGTTGTACCCATGGAATGAATTAGGAAGTGTTCACTCCTCTTCAATTTTTGGAGGGATTTAGGAAAAATTGACATTATATCCTTTTTAATATTTTCGTAGAATGCACCAGTGAAGCCATCTGGACCTAGGCTTCTTTGTGTTAGAGGTTTTGGATTATGGATTCAGTTTCCTTACTTGTTATGGATCTAGTCAAAATTTCTATTTGTTCTTGAGTCACTTGTTGTAGTTTGTGTATTTCTAGGAATTTGTTCATTTCATCTACGTTATCTATCTTTTGGTGTATAGTTATTCATAGTGTTCACTCATAATTCTTTTTTGTAATATTGTTAGTAATATCCCTGTTTTCATTTATGATTTTAGTAATTTGTTTTATCTCCTTTTTTTTTAAGTAAATATAGCTAAATTTTGTCAATTCTGTTAATCATTTCAAAGAACCACCTTTGGTTTTGTTGAATATCTTATTGTTCTCCTAGTCTTTATTTTATCCATTGCCACTTAATCTTTATTATTTCTTTTCATCTGCTACCTTTGGGTTTAGTTAGTTTTTTTTTTTTTCTTAGTTATTTACAGTGTATAGTTCGTTCTTGACTTGAGCTCTTTCTTTTTTTTTTTTCAGTGTATGCATTTAAAACTAGATTTCTCTCATAGTACTACTTCCATTACATCTTATAAGTCTAGATATGTTGTGTTTTACTTGTCTCAGGTATTTTCTAATTTCCTTTACAATTTCATTTTTTACTCATTGATTATTTATTAGTGTGTTGTTTAGTTTCCACGTTTGTGGGTATTTTTGTTTCTTTCTGCTATTAACCAAGTTTCATTTCATTGTTATCAGAAAAGATACTTTGTATGATTTCAAACATTTAAAATTTATTAAGAAAATGAAAACACAACAACCTAAAACCTATGGGACACTGTAAAAGCACTGCTAAGGGAAAGGTTCATAGCAATACAGGCTTATATCAAGAAGCAAGAAAGAAGTCAGATAAATAACCTAACTCTACACCTAAAGCAACTAGAAAAGAAAGAAATGAAGAACCTCAGGGTTAGTAGAAGGAAAGAAATCTTAAAAATTAGGGCAGAAATAAATGCAAAAGAAACAAAAGAGACCATAGCAAAAATCAACAAAGCCAAAAGCTGGTTCTTTGAAAAGAAAAATAAAATTGACAAACCATTAGCCAGACTCATCAAGAAACAAAGGGAGAAAAATCAAATCAACAAAATTAGAAATGAAAATGGAGAGATTGCAACAGACAACACAGAAATACAAAAGATCATAAGAGACTATTATCAGCAATTATATGTCAATAAAATGGACAACTTGGAAGATATGGACAAATTCTTAGAAAAGTACAACTTTCCAAAACTGAACCAGGAAGAAATAGAAAATCTTAACAGACCAATCCGAAGCACGGAAATTGAAACTGTAATCAGGAATCTTACAGCAAACAAAAGCCCAGGACCAGACGGCTTCACAGCTGAATTCTACCAAAAATTTAGAGAAGAGCTAACACCTATCCTACTCAAACTCTTCCAGAAAATTGCAGAGGAAGGTAAACTTACAAACTCATTCTATGAGGTCACCATCACCCTAATACCACAACCTGACAAAGGTGCCACAAAAAAAAAAAAAAAAAAAAAAAAAACTACAGGCCAATATCACTGATGAACATAGATGCAAAAATCCTCAACAAAATTCTAGCAATCAGAATCCAGCAACACATTAAAAAGATCATACAGCATGACCAACAGACAACAGGGATGCAAGGATTCTTCAATATCCACAAATCAATGTAATACACTACATTAACAAATTGAAAAAATAAAAACCATATGAATATCTCAATAGATACAGATAAAGCCTTTGACAAAATTCAACATCAATTTAAGATAAATACCCTCCAGAAGGCAGGAAGGGAGGGAACATACCTCAACATAATAAAAACTATATATGACAAACCCACAGCAAACATTATCCTCTATGGTGAAAAATTGAAAGCATTTCCCCTAAAGCCAGGAACAAGACAAGGGTGCCCACTCTCACCACTACTATTCAACATAGTTTTGAAAGTTTTGGCCACAGCAATCAGAGCAAAAAGAATAAAAGGAATCCAGATTGGAAAAAAAAGTAGAACTCTCACTGTCTGCAGATGACATGATCCTCTACTTAGAAAACCTTAGAAAGTCCTCTACTTAGAAAGACTCCACCAGAAACTTACTAGAGCTAATCAATGAATATAGTAAAGTTGCAGGATATAAAATCAGCACACAGAAGTCCCTTACATTACTATACACTTACAATGAGAAAACAGAAATAGAAATTAAGGAAAAAATTCCATTCACCATTGCAATGAAAAGAATAAAATACTTAAGAATATATCTACCTAAAGAAACAAAATACCTATATATAGAAAACTAAAAATCACTGGTGAAAGAAATCAGAGAGGACACAAATAGATGGAGAAATATACCATGTTCATGGATTGGAAGAAAAGTCAACATAGTGAAAATGAGTATACTACCCAAAGCAATCTATAGATTCAATGCAATCCTTATCAAGCTACCAACGGTATTTTTCACAGAGCTAGAACAGATAATTTCACAATTTGTATGGAAATACAAAAGCCTTGAATAGCCAAAGCAATCTTGAGAAAGAAGAATGGAACTGGAGGAATCAACCTGCCTGACTTCAGGCTCTACTACAAAGCCACAGTCATTAAGACAGTATGGTACTGGCACAAAGACAGAAATATAGATCAATGGAACAAAATAGAAAGCCCAGAGATAAATCCACACACCTATGGACACCTTATTTTTGACAAAGGAGACAAATATATACAATGGAGGAAAGACAATCTCTTTAACAAGTGGTGCTGGGAAAACTGATCAACCACTTGTAAAAGGAAGAAAGTAGAACACTTTATAACACCATACACAAAAATAAACTCAAAATAGATTAAAGATCTAAACATAACGCCAGAAACTGTAAAACTCCTAGAGGAAAACATAGGCAAAACACTCTCTGACCTAAACCATGGCAGGATCCTCTATGACTCACCTCCTAGAATATTGGAAAGAAAGCAAAAATAAACAAACAGGACCTAATTAAAATGAAAAGCTTCTGCACACAAAGGAAACTATAAGCAAGGTGAAAAAGCCTTCGGAATGGGAGAAAATAACAGCAAATGAAGCAACGGAAAAAGAATTAATCTCAAAAATATACAAGCAACTCCTGCAGCTCAATTCTAGAAAAATAAACGACCCAATCAAAAAAATGGGCCAAAGAACAAAAAAACATTTCTCCAAAGAAGACATACAGATGGCTAACAAACACATGAAAAGATGGTCAACATCACTTATTATCAGAGAAATGCAAATCAAAACCACAATGAGGTACCATTTCACACCAGTCAGAATGGCTGCGATCCAAAAGTCTGCAAGCAATAAATGCTGGAGAGGGTGTGGAGAAAAGGGAAACTTCTTACACTGTTGGTGGGAATGCAAACTAGTACAGCCACTATGGAGAACAGTGTGGAGATTCCTTAAAAAATTGCAAATAGAACTGCCTTATGACCCAGCAATCCCACTGCTGGGCATACACACCGAGGAACCCAGAATAGAAAGAGACACATGTACCCCAATGTTCGTCACAGCACTGTTTATAATAGCCAGGACATGGAAGCAACCTAGATGTCCATCAGCAGACGAATGAATAAGAAAGCAGTGGTACATATACACAATGGAGTATTACTCAGCCATTAAAAAGAATACATTTGAATCAGTTCTAATGAGATGGTTGAAACTGGAGCCTATTATACAGAGTGAAATAAGCCAGAAAGAAAAACACCAATACAGTATACTAATGCATATATATGGAATTTAGAAAGATGGTAACGATAACCCTGTACGTGAGACAGCAAAAGAGACACAGATGTATAGAACAGTCTTTTGGACTCTGTGGGAGAATGTCATTGAAACATGTATAATATCATATGCGAAATGAATTGCCAGTCCAGGTTCGATGCATGATACAAGGTGCTCAGGGCTGGTGCACTGAGGTGACCCTGAGGGATGGATGGAGTGGGAGGTGGGGAGGGGGTTCTGGATGGGGAACACATGTACACCCATGGTGGATTCATGTCAATGTATGGCAAACCAATGCAATATTGTAAAGTAAAAAAATAAATTAAATAAATAAATAAAATTTTTATGAAGATTTTTTGTGTGGCCTAAATATTGTCTACCCTGGAGAATTTGTCAGGTGCACTTAAGGGAGATGTGTATCTCTTTTTATTGGCTAAAGTGGTCTCTGTCAGCTTTAATAGGCTAATAGTGTAGTTAAAGTTTTGTATATTCTTATGGAGAAGGCAATGGCAACCCACTCCAGTATTCTTTCCTGGAGAATCCCAGGGATGGGGGCGCCTGGTGGGCTGCCGTCTATGGGGTCGCACAGAGTCGGACATGATTGAAGCGACACAGCAGCAGCAGCAGCAGCAGCATTGATTTTATATATGATTGTTCTATACATTATTATAAGTGGGAATGTTAAAATTTCAAGTTATTATGAACTTTTCTATTTTCCCCTTCAATTCTGTCCATTTTTCTTCATATATTTTGCAGCTTTTTGTTGTTGTTCAGTCTCTCTGTCATGTCTGACTCTGTGTAACTCCATGGGCTGCAGCATGCCAGGTTTCCCTGTCCTTCACTATCTCCCAGAGTTTGCTCAAACTCATGTCCATTGAGTCAGTGATGTCTTCCAACCATCTCATCCTCTGTCCTCCCCTTCTCCTCCTGCCTTCAATCTTTCCCATCATCAAGGTCTTTTCAAGTAAGTCGGGCTGTGCCTGCTTATAATTTTCAGATGTCTTGTATTGACCTGTTCTTTCGTAATCTTTTCTGACTTAATGTCTCTTTTGTGTGAACAGTTCTCTTTTGGTTACTATTTGAATGGAATATCTTTTTCTTTCGGTTTTCCTGGTGGCTCAGTGGTAAAGAATCTGCCTGCCAATGAAGGAGATGTGGATTCGATCCCTGGGTTGGGAAGACCCCCTAGAGAAGGAAATGGCAACACACTCCCATGGACAGAAGAGCCTGGTGGGCTACAGTTCATGGGTTGCAAAAGAGTCAGACATGACTTAGTGACTAAACAAAAAAATTTTTTTTCTATGCTTTTAATCAAATCTGCCAATCTCTGTGTTTTAATGGAATAATTAAATCTATTTACATTTAATGTGATTAAAATAAAGAAAATTTTATTTTTTCAATTTAGCTATATTTTCTACATGTCATATTTATGTTCTTCACTTCTTCCATTACCAACCTTGTAAAATTTACTTTCCATACCATTTTGGTTTCCTTCTCTTTTCCTTTTTTGTATGTTTTTTTATTATTTTATTGTTGGTTAATTTGGGGATTACAATTTACATCTTAAACTTACAACATTCTAGTTCAAATAATACCAACTTAATTTCAATACTATAAAGGTACTCTGTTCCTATATGCCTTACATAATTCAGACATTGTTTTCTCGATTTCCTTTTCCTCTATCTTCTTGGTTTCTTTTAGTTTATCAAATCTATTTAATGTAGTTGATTTACTATCTTTAACTAATATTTCCAGTGTCTGGACTTTCTGGGTGATGATTTGTGTTTAATTACTTTTTCCCTGTGAATAGGCCATTCTTTTATGTTCCTGTGCATGGTTTGTAAATTTTTATTGAGGTTTGGACATTCTGAGTATTATGTTGTGATAACTCTGGAAATCTAATTTTCTCATTCCTCCTGGATTGCTGTTTCTTTGCTTGTTGAGAGCTGAAACTATCCTTTCATAATTTTTTGACCTATTTTTGTAAACTGTATCTTTGTTTTATGTGGTCACTGAAGTTTCTCTTTCATTCCCCCCCCCCCTGCAGTCAACTGGTGACCTGGCAAGATTTCCTTAAATATCTGGCTCTCAATAGTGGATGAAGTAGTCTTGTGTCTTTTAAATCCCCTGCGACTAAGGTCCATCTAGTCAAGGCTATGGTTTTTCCTGTGGTCATGTATGGATGTGAGAGTTGGACTGTGAAGAAGGCTGAGGGCCAAAGAATTGATGCTTTTGAACTGTGGTATTGGAGAAGACTCTTGAGAGTCCCTTGGACTGCAAGGAGATCCAACCAGTCCATTCTAAAGGAGATCAACCCTGGGATTTCTTTGGACGGAATGATGTTAAAGTTGAAGCTCCAGTACTTTGGCCACCTCATGTGAAGAGTTGACTCATTGGAAAAGACTCTGATGCTGGGAGGGATTGGGGGCAGGAGGAGAAGGGGATGACCCAGGATGAGATGGCTGGATGGCATCATGGACTCGATGGACATGAGTCTGAGTGAACTCCGGGAGTTGGTGATGGACAGGGAGGCCTGGTGTGCTGCAACTCATGGGGTCGCAAAGAGTCGGGCACGACTGTGCTACTGAACTGTGGCTAGGAAGGCATGTTATCCCTTTGGTATTGAAACAGTGGCTGATCTCTATGCCAGTCCCTCAGTGATAAAAAGCAGCAATCTGCAATCAAATTTCAAAATCTGTATCCCTAGGGAACAAGTTTTTACTGCTCGTCTATTTGGCTTTAGCAAGTAGTATCAGTGTTATTGGGTGTTTTCTGCATAGTTGCCTGCCATAGGGTTAGTGGTTGAAGGATAGTAGCTAATAATTATAATGGCCAAAATTGACTGAAATTTACTATCCTCTTCATGAAACTTTCACCAAGCTCTCCCCTAGATGCTGCAAGTGTTATAGTCAATTCAGATTTCCAAAATAGTTGCTTTAGATAGTTCCTGACAGTTTGTTATTTCTGTGGAAGGATGGATTTCTGAAATATCATGCTCTATTATCTTCTCTCATGTCACTTATGAATTGCTTTTTGTGCTTGATTGTCTTTGTCCATTTTAAATATGAGTATTAGTAAGCAGAGACATTACTTTGCCGACTAAAGTCCGTCTAGTCAAGGCTATGGTTTTTCCTGTGGTCATGTATGGATGTGAGAGTTGGACTGTGAAAAAGGCTGAGCGCCGAAGAATTGATGCATTTGAACTGTGGTGTTAGAGAAGACTCTTGAGAGTCCCTTGGACTGCAAGGAAATCCAACCAGTCCATTCTGAAGGAGATCAGCCCTGGGATTTCTTTGGAAGGACTGATGCTAAAGCTGAAACTCCAGTACTTTGGCCACCTCATGCGAAGAGTTGACTCATTGGAAAAGACTCTGATGCTGGGAGGCATTGGGGACAGGAGGAGAAGGGGACGACTAAGGATGAGATGTCTGGATGGCATCACCGACTCGATGGACGTGAGTCTGAGTGAACTCCGGGAGTTGGTGATGGACAGGGAGGACTAGCGTGCTGCAATTTATGGAGTCACACAGAGTCGGACACGATTGAGCGACTGAACTGAACGGAACTGAACTGAAGTTTATTATGAATTTTTTTAAAAAGCTTAATATATAAAGATTATGAGCTTTTGTCTGAAATATTTTTCTATTTTTGTCCTTTAAATTTTTTGCTATTAATGTTCATTTTATATGTTTGCTATCAGTTGATTTTTTTCTTTGAGATTTAGAAGGTCCTTCCCTTTTCAGTATTGATCATGTATTTACCAACATTTTCTTCTGGATGTTATTATTTCATTTTTTATATTTCATCTTTTAAACCATGTGAAATTTATTTGGATGTGTTTACTATATGTAATAAGGATCTAATCTGATAGTTTTTATAAACTGTGAGCTAAAGTTCCCAACATCTTTTGTTTACTAACCTGTACTTTACTCACCTTTTTTTTTTTTTTAACTTGTGTTATTAATTAATTTATTATTTTTGCCTGTGCTGGGTCTTCCCTGCTGTGCTTGGGCCTTCTCTAGCTGTGGCGAGCGGGGGCCACTCTCTAGTTGCATAGCACAGGCTCTCGGCGCTCAGACTTTAGCAGTTGTGGTGCACAGGCTTAGCTGACCTCAGACATGTGAGATCTTCCAGGACCAGGGATCGAACCAGTGTCCCATGCCCTGCAGGGTGGATTGTCAACCACTGAACCACCAGGGAAGACTCACTTTGGTTTTGAATAATGCCTTTTATTATAAATTAAGTTGATACTCCTCTGTCTTAATTTGGCCTATAATTTTGTTCCAATGATATGCCTGCCTGTGCCTTCACCTATACAACTTGCTTTTAAAACTTTATATTTGGGGTAGATTGTATCATTCCAAATCTTTTTTCTATCCTTTGTGATAGATTATATAATCACATCTTTTGCAGTGCCTTCCCATTGTCATTCTGGGGTCTGCTATTAATAATGCCTTTTATTATAAATTAAGTTGATACTCCTCTGTCTTAATTTGGCCTATAATTTTGTTCCAATGATATGCCTGCCTGTGCCTTCACCTATACAACTTGCTTTTAAAACTTTATATTTGGGGTAGATTGTATCATTCCAAATCTTTTTTCTATCCTTTGTGATAGATTATATAATCACATCTTTTGCAGTGCCTTCCCATTGTCATTCTGGGGTTTGCTATGACTTTGGCCCATCTTATTTTAGAAAATATGTTACAGAGAGGGACCTCTAAAGTGTTTTCAAATTTAGACTTTTTTTTTTCTTCTTCCCATAGAACTGCTGTAAGAAGAGCATACCTTGCTAGACCCAAGAGGAGAATGAAAGACATATAGAAAGGAGCTGCCTTAGCTAAGCTGCCCCAGCTAGGCTTAGACTGGGGTAAGTAAATCTTAGTCAACTGAGGATATTTAAGAAAGTCCAGTCAATTCCCATAACGGTGAATAGCCTGTACTATACTATATTAGCCAATTCCTAACTGATTCACAACCTTGTGAAAGAAACAAAAGCCTGTAAAATTTTTGTGGTTGCTTATTATTCAGCAATAACTGACCAATTCAACAATGTATTTTAGGATATAGTAGAACTTCAACTCATTTACTTTATTTACTCATTTGCAAAAGTAGTTCATAGCTATTCTTGACTGTTTACCATGGTTTGCTTAGTAATGTAATTATTTATTTGCCTATCTTTTATTTCACAATGACCCAGTCTAATTCTAAGAGATATTTGACAGCAGAGACTAATTTATTCTTTCTTAGTAGTGTCCACCACAATATCTAGCTCAAACCGTCTTTGCTCATGATGATAATATAACTCATTGTTGAATTAAACTGAATATCTAGAAATTAAATTCTCGAAGAATATAGTAAAACTCTACATTCAGTTCAGTTTAGTCACTCAGTTGTGTCCGACTCTTTGCAATATCATGAGCCACAGCATGCCAGGCCTCCCTGTCCATCACCAACTCCCGGAGCCCACCCAAACCCATGTCCTTTGAGTCGGTGATTCCATCCAACCGTCTCATCCTCTGTCATCCCCTTTTCCTCCTGCCCTCAATCTTTCCCAGCATCAGGGCTTTTGCCAATGAGTCAGCTCTTCACATCAGGTGGCCAAAGTATTGGAGTTTCAGCTTCAGCATCAGTCTTTCCAATGAACACCTAGGACTGATCTCCTTAAGAATGGACTGGCTGGATCTCCTTGCTGCCCAAGGGACTCTAGAGAGTGTTCGCCAACACCACAGTTCAAAAGCATCAATTCTTCGGTGCTCAGCTTTCTTTATAGTCCAACTCTCACATCCATATAAGACCACTGGAAAAACCATAGCCTTGAATAGATGGACATTTGTTGGCAAAGTAATGTCTCTGCTTTTTAATATGCTATCTAGGTTGGTCATAACTTTGCTTCCAAGGTGCAAGCATCATTTAATTTCATGGCTGCAATCACCATCTGCAGTGATTTTGGAGCCCTGAAAAATAAAATCAGCCACTGTTTCCCCATCTATTTGCCATGAAGTGATGGGACTAGATGCCATGATCTTTGTTTTCTGAATGTTGAGCTTTAAGCCAACTTTTTCACTCTCCTCTTTCACTTTCATCAAGAGGCTCTTTAGTTCTTCTTCACTTTCTGCCATAAGGGTGGTGTCATCTGCATATCTGAGGTTATTGATCTTTCTCCTGGCAATCTTGATTCCAGCTTGTGCTTCCTCCAGCCCAGCATTTCTCATGATGTACTCTGCATATAAGTTAAATAAGCAGGGTGACAGTATATAGCCTTGATGTACTCCTTTTCCTATTTGGAACCCATCTGTTGTTCCATGTCCAATTCTAACTGTTGCTTCCTGACCTGCATACAGGTTTCTCAGGAGGCAGGTCAAGTAGTCTCATATTCCCACCTCTTGAAGAATTTTCCACAGTTTGTTGTGATCCACACAATCAAAGGCTTTGGCATAGCCAATAAAGCATAAGTAGATGTTTTTCTGAAACTCTCTTGATTTTTCAATGATCCAAGGGATGTTGGCAATTTGATCTCTGGTTTTCTGCCTTTTCTGAATCCAGCTTGAACATCAGGGAGTTCACGGTTCACATATTGATGAAGCCTGGCTTGGAGAATTTTGAGCATTACTTTACTAGCATGTGCGATGCATGCAATGGTGTGGTAGTTTGAGCATTCTTTGGCATTGCCTTTCTTTGGGATTGGAATGAAAACTGACTTTTTCCAGTCTTGTGGCCACTGCTGAATTTTCCAAACTTTTGGCATATTGAGTGCAGCACTTTCACATCATTATCTGTTAGGATTTTTTTTTTTTTAATTTATTTGTTTATTTTAATTGGAGGCTAAATACTTTACAATATTGTAGTGTTTTTTGCCATACATTGATATCAGTCAGCCATGGGTGTACATCTGTTCCCCATCCTGAACCCCCCCTCCCACCTCCCTCCCAATCCCATCCCTCAGGGTAATCTCAGTACACCAGCCCTGAGCACCCTGTCTCATGCATCGAACCTGGACTGGAGATCTGTTTCACATACGATAATATACATGTTTCAATGCTATTCTCTCAAATCATCCCACCTTCACCTTCTCTCACAGAGTCGAAAATACTGTTCTATACATCTGTGTCTCTTTTGCTGTCTCGCATATAGGGTCATCATTACCATCTTTCTAAATTCCATATATATGCGTTAGTATACTGTATTAGTGTTTTTCTTTCTGACTTACTTCACTCTGTATAATAGGCTCCAGTTTAATCTATCTCTTTAGAACTGCTTCAAATTCCATCACCACCACTATCTTTGTTTATAGTGATACTTCTTAAGGCCCACTTGACTTCACATCCCAGGCGTCTGGCTCTAGGTGACTCATCACAACATCACGATTATCTGGGTCGTGAAGATCTTCTTTGTATAGTTCTTCTGTGTGTTCTTATCACCTCTTCTTAATATCTTGTGCTTCTGTTAGGTCCATATAATTTCTGTCCTTTATTGTGCCAATCTTTGTATGAAATGTTCCCTTGGTATCTCTAATTTTCATAAAGAAATCTCTAGTCTTTCCCATTCTACTGTTTTCCTCTATTTCTTTGCATTGACCACTGAGGAAGGCTTTCTTATCTCTCCTTGCTATTCTTTGGAACTCTGCATTCAAATGGGTATATCTTTCTTTTTCTCCTTTGCCTTTTGTGTCTTTTCTTTTCTCAGATATTTTTACGGCCTCCTCAGACAACCATTTTGCCTTTTTTCATATCTTTTTCTTGAGGATGGTCTTGATCACTGCCTCCTGCACAATGTCACGAACCTCTGTCCCTAGTTCTTCAGGCACTCTGTTAATCAGATCTAATCCCTTGAACCTATTTGTCACTTCCACTGTATATTCATAAAGGATTTGGTTTAGGTCATGCCTGTATGGTCTAGTGGTTTCTCCCACTTTCTTCAATTTAAGTCTGAATTTGGTAATAAGCAGTTCATGATCTGAGCCCCTGTCAGCTTCCGGTCTTGTTTTTCTTGACTACATAGAGCTTCTCCATCTTTGGCTGCAAAGAATATAATCAATCTGTTTTCGGTATTGACCATGTGGTGATGTCTGTGTTAGAGTCTTCTCTTGTGTTGTTGAAACAGTGTGTTTGCTATGACCAGCATGTTTTCTTGGCAAAATTGTGTTAGCCTTTGACTTGCTCGTTTTGTACTCCAAGGTCAACTTTGCCTGTTACTTCATGTATCTCTTGACTTCCTACTTTTGCATTGCAGTCCCCTATAATGAAAGGAATATCTTTTGGGGGTGTTAGTTCTAGAAGGTCTTGTAGGTCTTCATAGAACCATTCAACTTCAGCTTCTTCAGCTTTACTGGTTGGGGCATAAACTTGGATTACTGTGTTTACTGTGTGTAAAGAGTTTACAGCAGGTAGAATATACTGATTCAGTCCTGTAAGTAAGAATGCTTGCAGATTTTCACAGGGTTATAGTAACCTCATATGTAATGATTTTGAAGATTTTCAGAATAGATTCAAGGGCTTCCCTCATAGGTCATTTGGTAAAGAGTCTTCCTGCAATGCAGGAGACCCTGGATCCATTCTTGGGTTGGGAAGATCCACTGGAGAAGCAATAGGCTACCCACACCAGTATTCTTGGAGTATTCTTCCCTTGTGGTTCATCTGGTAAAGAATCGCCTGCAATGCGGGAGACCTGGGTTTGATCCTTGGGTTGGGAATATTCCCCTGGAGAAGGGACTCCTCCCCAATCCAGTATTCTGGCCTGGAGAATTCCACGGACTGTATAGTCATGCAAAGAGTCAGACGGGACTGAGAGACTTTCACTTTCACTTCAGAATAGATTCATGATATGTACCTTATGTATTAAAGGT
Source organism: Connochaetes taurinus (assembly GCA_006408615.1). Lineage (NCBI taxonomy): Eukaryota > Metazoa > Chordata > Mammalia > Artiodactyla > Bovidae > Connochaetes > Connochaetes taurinus. The sequence goes on along the minus strand of SJXO01006692.1, from coordinate 8,935 downwards.
CAATATTTTCTGGGTTTGATTTTGCTATAATTAAAAAAAAAAGTGGGGCAGAATATCAGGGTCTGGTTGTTATCTAACCAACATAATGAGATTATGTTCTTGAGTTTCAATGTATTTTTAATCTTTCTATCAAGATTTGTTAGAACCATCTTCCCTTTATTATTTATCACACAAGGGATCTTCTCAATGGTACTTTATCTTTTTGTTGCACCTTTCCCTCTTTCCATCTATTTGTGGGGCATTTTAATTGCCTTTACAGTTCTCCACAGTAATTAAATATTTTCAGAGGCAGCCTATGATAGATGGTTCTCCTATTGTGTTTAATCATTCCCATTAAATATTATACTAAAACTCAGTTATGATTAAACTAAAGAATAATATATTACATTAGTTTTCATTTAGTTGTGTTGTTGTGAAGTCACTCAGTTGTGTCTGACTCTTTGTGACCCCATGGACTGTAGCCTACCAGGCTACATCATTGGGATTTTCCAGGCAAGAACACTGGAGTGGGTCACCATCTAATTTATGTTTGCATTTAATAAAGTTAACCTATTAAATCATTTGTCCAAAATTTCAAAAACATGGCTTCCAAAAACATTGGGATTTTCCAGGCAAGAACACTGGAGTGGGTCACCATCTAATTTATGTTTGCATTTAATAAAGTTAACCTATTAAATCATTTGTCCAAAATTTCAAAAACATGGCTTCCAAAAACATTGGGATTTTCCAGGCAAGAACACTGGAGTGGGTCACCATCTAATTTATGTTTGCATTTAATAAAGTTAACCTATTAAATCATTTGTCCAAAATTTCAAAAACATGGCTTCCAAAAACATTGGGATTTTCCAGGCAAGAACACTGGAGTGGGTCACCATCTAATTTATGTTTGCATTTAATAAAGTTAACCTATTAAATCATTTGTCCAAAATTTCAAAAACATGGCTTCCAAAAACATTGGGATTTTCCAGGCAAGAACACTGGAGTGGGTCACCATCTAATTTATGTTTGCATTTAATAAAGTTAACCTATTAAATCATTTGTCCAAAATTTCAAAAACATGGCTTCCAAAAACATTGGGATTTTCCAGGCAAGAACACTGGAGTGGGTCACCATCTAATTTATGTTTGCATTTAATAAAGTTAACCTATTAAATCATTTGTCCAAAATTTCAAAAACATGGCTTCCAAAAACATTGGGATTTTCCAGGCAAGAACACTGGAGTGGGTCACCATCTAATTTATGTTTGCATTTAATAAAGTTAACCTATTAAATCATTTGTCCAAAATTTCAAAAACATGGCTTCCAAAAACATTGGGATTTTCCAGGCAAGAACACTGGAGTGGGTCACCATCTAATTTATGTTTGCATTTAATAAAGTTAACCTATTAAATCATTTGTCCAAAATTTCAAAAACATGGCTTCCAAAAACAAAGGAGTTATAAAAAAGTAACTAAATTACTAGTGTGATGACAGCATTTTCAAGGCAGTCTAGTCTTGTGTTTTAGGGTGTCTGAGAAGCATGGAAGTCAATTCCCTAATTTTCATTCAGTGAAGCTATTCTCATGACCTTGTGCAGCACATATGACCTTGTCCAAGTCACTTAACATCTCTGAGCATCTGGTTTTTAAAGTTTTTATTTTCCAAACTATTTATCTTACTCTGTACATGGTAAAAGAAGGTAGCAATACTCTTTTAATAATGATTCTCCTGGGATATTTAGAGCACTATCATTATAAAAGTATATATTAAGATAGAGTCAATATGCCACTCTCCTCCTGTCTCCTGAGCCATGCAAATATAGCTGACTTTGCGTAATGAATATAAATAACCTCTTGAAATTACCTACATCTGACTGGTATATGTGGTGAAGCATAGTTGTCTGGCCCACTTTGTCTATCATGTAAATAAACACTCAATAAATGTTTATTGTATTAAATTTTTACTTTCAGAAAAAGAATTCTCTGACCAGATGATTAGATATACCTGGTTACATATATGAGCATTGGCAGTGATATTTTCATAATTGATACTAAAATTATCTCCAATCAGAAAGCATGTATCTCTTGCTTATTATTCATATAAATCTATTGAGGAAAAGACATCTCTAGGTAGAAATTATCTCATATTTCCACTTTGAGTTAAAAAGATAGTCTGTGAAGACAGGTACACACAGGCAAATCCAATGATGATTATTGAAATAGTTGAAGGAAAATCCTGTTATTAAGGCTCTTATAAATTTTATCTATTGATATTAAGAAAAGCAAACAGTATTCTGTTTTGTTTTTGTCTCTTCAAAATGGTTGCCATATTGAAAGCACAAGCAATGGCAATTTCCTTTGGCTCCCCTTAATCTTCACATCTACCCATATCTTCCAACCATTACTTTTTTCTTCTGTTTCCATCCTCAATGCAGAACAATATATGCTGGGGTCCAGCCCCGGTGGATCCAGGGTAATTTGAAGTGGAGATGGAGTCAGCGAGGAGAGATTTATTTATTTAGAGATATAAAGAGAGATTAGGAAAGAATAGTGTAGTGAGAGAGAGGAGAGAACATAGAGGAGAAAAGAGGCTGTATTCCTTGGTTTACACAGGAGACCAATAAAGCTCCAAGACAAGGGGCTTGCACCATCTACGTAGGCCACCAGTGCCCACTTGAATAGCAGAGGGTGCCCCACCTTGGGCTCCCTCTCACGTGGGTCTTAGAAGCCAGGGCAAATAAGTAGACATGGAGAGCCTCTGTGCTCCAGACGGGAATTCAGTCTGAAAAGGGAGAAAACAATGACATGGGGGAGCCAAGCATTGGTGCTAGACCCACAACTTTATTTTCAAAAGCAGCTTATATACCCCAAGTTGTACATAAAGAAATAATGGAATATGCAGAGTTATACAGGGGCAGCAGTCCTGACCCTTATTGAGACCAGGTTTTCTTTTTGCATACCTTCCCGTATACAAAAGGTCTCAGGTGGTTTTACATCATCTTCTGGCCAGGGGGCCTGTTAACATTTTTATGGCTTTTTTCCTAGATAAATGTCTATCAACCAGAAAACTCATTCTCCCTTGAAGTGTTTTTTCTTTAATCTGCATCACCCTCAAAGTACTAAATAAAGTTACATTCCTGTAGAACAAAAGTGCAGTGGGTTATAACAAAGAAAGTACTTAACTCAAAGATCTAATATTGCTAATGCCAGGGCTACTACCTGTTTTTTCTACATACCAACTATATCAACAAATAAAAGATATGAAAACTTGGCAGCAAGTATTGGCTCAACAATGAAACCCTTAATCAGTCCTATTCTAATGATTTTGACTCTTCGGAAACCCCTACATTCCTAGGATGTTTTAAGCTTCCTGTGCCTCTCGTGGTCGGTAGGCCACAAACAATCACATACACAGCTGTAAGAGTCCGGACAAACCTGTCAGGCAGGCTAGAAAACCATCAGAGGGGATTTTGGATTGAAACACTCTTAGTATGCCCAAGAAACTTATTATCTAAAAGCTCTAAATTAACTTTTTCCAGAAAAAGGTGATGGGGGGACAGCCCCCTGTTAATGTCAGAAGAGTAGGTAGAAAGCATAACACAGTAAAGCAGGCAGACTCTGATTTTAGGGGTAGATGCTCGAGAAAATCCAGGGAGACCCCTGAGGCCTGATCCCGCCTTTACGTTTGTCAGGCCCCCTTCCTCATGACCTTTGCCATGGGCAGGATTCCCCATGCTGACTCCCAGCAAATATACCTTACCTACTTTTAAGATTTATCATGAAAGGAGAAAATCTTACCAGCAGGCCAGGTGCTGATGTTTTGACAGGAAAAAAAAAAAAAAAAAGTTCAGAATCAAAAACTAGTCAATAAACTGCCACTATCCAAAAACCCTGTATCATGGAATGAAGAAGTAGATTTCAAATCCAAAAGGAAAAGTAACAAGTCAAGTCAAGGAACAAAATAACAGTGTTCACCATGGATATGAAAATAGGGAGAAACTTTGTTGGAGGAACGCTTTCCTCATACTCTTAGTCTTTTGCCTCTTTTGTGAGCTTGAGGACAACTGATCCCATTTCTGAGTTGATGTTCAGAAAAAAGCAGAGATAGTGCTCTGCATATGAGTCTACAAGAGATGTTGTGTCTCTGATATTAAATGACAATCCTAGAGGCCTAGAGGCAAGTTACAGAGACCAAGACTGTAAGAATGATGTAGTCTACCTTCATGTTTCCTAGGCTTCGGGCATGCATGCGTGCTAAGATGCTTCAGTCCTATCTGACTTTTTGCCACCCTATGAATTGTAGCCTGCCAGGCTTCTCTGTCCATTGGATTCTCCAGGCAAGAATACTGGAGTGGGTTGCCATGCCCTCCTCCAGTGGATCTTTCTCACTCAGGGATCAAACCCGCATTTACTGCTACTCCTGCATTGCAGGAGGATTCTTTACCGCTGAGCCACCAGCGAAGCCCTCTTAAGTTTCCTACTCCCTCTATTTTCTCAGTTTAACACATTTGCTATGAAGAATGTGTGATATAGAAGATTTTCAATGGTGAAACAAGTTAAAGTTCTCTATACATTTGGACAGACAATCTGCATATGGGATACTCCATAATGACATGGCTAGAGCCAACCATGTATGTAAAAAGTTAAAATTCTTGTCCACTATCCAGTGTTTGGCCCACGTTACACCAGTTCTGCCAGTACTCGATAGTACCGGGGAAACATTCCACTGCCTTACGGACTCTGTTCCTATTGGCCTCTGAGGGTGCTGGAACATTAGAATACCTCTGTTGATACTTTTAACTCCCTGCCTTAGCAAGGGAACAAATGAGTGAGGGCGCTTGCCATAGGAACTCTTTGAGGTCCCGCTGCTTAATCTGTGCTTCTTCCAAACACTCTATAAGTCACTTGGGGCAATGAGGAAAGACAACTACTTCATTAGATTATTTCTGAATACATATAGATCAGAATTTGGGCAATGTAAATGAATGACAACATTTGAAAAAGATAGATACATTTGCACAGATGGGACAAGCAATAGAGGGATTCAAGTGGCAGGCAAAAGTCCATTTACATAGATCGTATAGTCAAACAGAATCAGACGATCCAGGGTTTTAATAGGCTCTGATTACTAAGTCCTGTGACCTTGGGTGATGGCTTGACTTCTTTGAGTCTTATCTGTGTTAAGTGAGGATAATATGTAGCTCACAGGTTTCTGTAGGAAAGAAATGAGATAGAGCATATAGTAAGCATTAAAATAAATGGCATTTAGTTTGCCTTAGAACATAGTATCTGTAGGCTGTGAAAGATGCCAGAGCAAGGCAGCAGTCATCTTCAGGGTTATAGGGTGCCTCAACAGCCTGAATTGACTGAGTGATTGAGAAAGAAGAGGACTTGAAGTTGGAAGGAACAACACAAGCAAGGGAATAATGGTATAATAAAGCGAAGCCTCTTAGATCAGATTTTTAAAAAACAGAGGAGCAAACAATCTCTGTCTTCTGCAGGCAATTCCCAAGAAAAATAAAGGAGCTGTTTTAAAATCAGCTCCAGACATTACTTTTTATGTTTACCATTCCTGTTGCTGGAAGCCTGATTAAGTTGGAAGTGCAATCAGTTTTCTTAGGAAATGGTATTAGTGTTAATTAGTATGGTGTGAAACTAGCAGGTTTCGAATATTGGTGGGGTCAATGGAAATTTTAGTCACTGCAACTTTGAGAGCATCTCTTAAACTATGAAGTTTGCAAACTTTTTCATATATCCCCCCCCAAAACACACACACACACACACACACACACACACACACACTCAAAACTATCAAGTACAGAACCAGCTATTAACAGGATTACTGTCCATGATGCTTTCAGAAGGTGGGGGAGAGAGGAATTGAGGTACAGAACTACTTAAAGACGGCCACTGCTAACCCCAAAGAGAAGGAGAAGGGACATATGACGTATTTCAGTATTTGTATACAATCTATGCAGTGTTAGTTCAATTTTTTTCATTATATCCTAAACTGTGCTTTTAGTGTTTTAAAGGCCCTCTGGAATATATTGCTGTCCATATTGCTGTCAATAAAGGGATTGTAAGGATATTGTGCTCCTTACAATAATGGAATTATACCCCCAAATAGCTCCCTATCGGTGCCTGCAATAATTTTTAATCACTCTTTTGACTTGAAATTTTGATGGTTCCCGTTAAGTTGCTAATAACTTTGGGAGGGATAACAGTATTAAGTTTAACAGTATGAAGTATTGTTAAACCTTAAGTGAGAATTAATTGATCAAATCTTTCCAACAACAACAACAAAATCTGTTGAAAAGAGATTTTATAAGAGAATGTATAGGGAATTATCTGGAGGGAGTGAATTTTATTAGAGAGTGTTTGGGGCATGCAGAATAAAGACACTATGGGGATACCTGGAGGATGGTGTAAAAGTATTTGTGAGTAGGAAAATAGCTGGAAGAAGAGGAATAAAGTTTCTGGGGGAAATTTTAGCAAGAGTTTACCATGTCCTGAGCATTAGGTCAAGGACTCATTTTTTTTTTTTTTTCTTATACACTGAAGTTTTATATAGTCAGCTCTGCCTATAGATCTAGCTATTATTTTAAGAATTTGTTTATAAATTTTGATTCAATTTCTCTTCATAGTTCTTATATTTGACTTTTCAAGTGTAAGGATCAGTAAAAATAAGAAAAAATTCCCTAGTGAACACTGTTAGCCTTCCTTCAGGGAAGGGATTAAACACTATTTGATCAGTTGTATCCTCATGAAAGGGAAACAGTGCACTGTAACTTCTAAATTCTAAAATTCTAAAAGGGTCTAGCAAACTTTTCACATCCTCCTGCCTTATGTGTGAAGGTATGAAGATAATTATGGATGTTGCATTCCAGCCAAGGAATACATTTTAGTGAAAACTGAGGTTAGGTAATGAGTTTTTAGAGCAGAAATACTTATCCTACTCTTTCAACCTGTGCTTGTATATTTGGTGTTAGATAAACAAGAGAGGAATTTTTGGTTTTATAAAACGGACACATGGCAAATCTTACCGTGGGTAAAGATTTCTTTTAAGCTTAGTGCTTTAATGATGAACAGTGGGCTTAGAAGTGATTTTATTTTATATCATTTTTCTCTAGAGCATTACATCCCAGTAAATAACAATAAATAAGAAAGATTTAGCTTTGTATGCATGAGAGTAAGACTTTAACCTTAGAATTTCAGCCTTCTGGGCTGTGTTTTCTCACCTGTGACTCTATTTTTTTTTTTTTTTAATTGAAGTATAGTTGATTTACAATACTCTGTTAGTTTTCAGATGTATAACACAGTGATTCAGTTATATGTACATACATATTTTTTTCAAATGCTTTATCCTTATCATCTGTGACTCTTCTATGATTTGTACTCTACTATACTGTAAGTTCCCCTATCCTGAGGTTATAGAAAATCTATACAGCAAATACAGCAAAGTGTGCACTTACAGAGAACACATTAGCTACTCATAACTATGACCTCAGTTTGACTCTTGAACATAATTCTGTGCCAATCAGCAACAAAAGAACTTTCCATTGTTTTTCAATGAATAAGGTGTTAGAAGAATAAGCATGTTGATATCAGGAATTATATTATATATATATATATTATATTATATATGCCATCAAATTCATTTCCACCAACTACAATTAGTATGATTTTAATCATTTGTTTTCAAATAAATCAGCTTAAAGACTTAGTTGATCATGAGTAGTTTGGAATTCATAATTTTAATTGAAAATCATTGTTGAAATTGTGCTCTTGTTCAATTAAAATCTCTGTTAATCAGAAAAAAAAAACATTACAAACAGATTGTAAAGAGAAAACGAAGAGGAAATAAGTAAAGAAAAATACATACCTCCTGGTGTGGTGCAATAGGGGTTGTCTTAGAAGTATATGTTTTGAGAAAAGAGCAAAAAGAACCCAGAGGGATAAAAATGTACAATTCTGATTATATCACACTTGTATTTCATTATGCAAGGTTAGCAGGGAGATGAGAATCCAAGACTTTGACCCAATCCTATAAAGGTAACAAATTATCATTAGCTTTCTGCACCATGTAAGATCTCAGGGGAAGATGTTAAATAGTGAGGCTGCTTGTTGCACAGCTGAAATTGGGGGTCTCTTGACAGCTCACCAAAACGAAAGCACCTACATGAAAACTCAACTATTATTATAATCAGAAGTGATGAACATATTTCTCCTTATCTGGATTTAAATATAATTGAATGAAATCACTTCATATTAAAAGATCTTCTTTAAAAAATATTTGGGAAACTAAAGCAACAATAGGGAATGAATGAACTGCATTGAATTTTGCCGTGAGGTGATTTCTGTTCAGGGATAAAAATTTGTCATTTAGAAAGTAATAGCAGTTCTATACTATTTTCTTAATGGTAGAATTTATAGTTTCCTACTCTCAAAGACATGACACTATTTATAATAAAAGAAAATTCCTTTGAGCACATGAAAGTGCTTTATAATAATAATAAGTAAAACTGAAGGATCCACCACTCCCTTGAAAAATGTGGAACTTGCTTTATTGGTTCTGCTACAAGGAAAAAATATTTTCAAAAGTATGGGAGAAATCAGAATTTATGCAACATAAAAGATATGTCTTTTTTATAATCCTTCTAAATAACATTAGAGCAAAGACTGGTAGGGCTGTGTAATTATTTTGCTTCCATAAGATTAACATATAATCTTAACTATATTTCAACCTGATTATTTATTTGAGTGAGCACATGTCTTTGGGAGAGGCATCTAGTGAAGTGAGGGTAGAGGTAGACGCCTGCTTAGATAGTTATATGTCCAGATACAGTCCTGGTGACCAACATGATGAGAACCAGAATTCATCTCATTCATCTGATTATAAAATATGACAGTATTATTACATGAATGTCATTCATGTACAAAATTGGATATGCACTGCT